>JANZLQ010000060.1:14969037-14982795 GCA_026212715.1 Elanus axillaris
GTAAACATTGCAATGGTTTTACAGCATGGTGTGTGCCTAAATAGGTATTTTGGAGCACAAATATATAGTTAAGTTACAACTTATTTGGAAGTGTATGTAAAATCAGTTCCCTTAACAGGCTAAGCTACAGCAGCAAAAGGAGCTTTTGGTCATACAACTTTAATCTTTGTTACATTTTTGGTCAGCACAATTAAAGTGGTTAGTTGTGTGACTACTATACAGCGTCTCTGCCAGCAAGACTGAATTCTTACTTCACAGATTGAGTCCTACATGGAAAATGAGGAGACATACAAAGAAAATCATTGAGAGAGAAACTTACCTTGAAAGTCTTCTTTTATTACTGACAAAGCTGTTATGCATATAATTCACAAGTGTATATATTTACAAATTATGTCTTCTACTGACTGTCTCTTTTCTATGAGCTCTGCATAATAAATTTTCATGGGGAGGATGGAAGACTCTTGTTATGGATAGATGTCGTTAAAGGATTTAATGCATTTTTTTTGCAACATTAATTCAAATTGGCTTAGATCCAAATGCTGATACATGGATTGAAAAGTTCAAGAAAATGTAATGATTTATTGCAGTATATTAAGATGTGAAGAAATGTCTAATGGTGTATCAAAAGGAAAGGAAAAGTTTTTCTTAGGGCATAAGCATGAGCATATAGGTTACCGCTGAGCAACAGGTACTCAAACCTACAGGTTTGACTGGTAGCCACTTAGAACTAATGCATTTCCTTACCTCCTTGTCACAATCATCTCACTGCTAAAAAAGAGGAGTGTGACTCCCTGTCTTGAAGTCTTTTTGGGCATCTGTGCTCTAAAGATACCAGGCCCATTGCTGATACTACACAGCTACGTCGCCATGACTCAGACTTCTGAGGAAATTGCTGAATTGTTAAAGAAAAAAAAAAAAAAAAAAGCTGTCAAAGTCTTAAAAGGAGATTCACGTGAGATGAGAAAGCGGAAATTGCTGAATTGTTAAAGAAAAAGAAAAAAAAAAAGCTGTCAAAGTCTTAAAAGGAGATTCACGTGAGATGAGAAAGCTGAAATTGCTGACAGGGTAAGACAAAGAAAAGCACCGACATGGGCAAGTATAAAATCATAAAGAAAACCCAGGGTGTCAGAAGATGGCAGAAGCACAGCTATGCTCCAGGGAGCTGCAGGAACTGCCCCTTCTCCTCCTGACTCTTGCCTGCCTGGTGAAGACTCTGCACATGTCTTATAAAAGGTGATGAGTGTATTAATGCCTAACTTAGTAGTGATCATTTGTGTATGATAACCAATAAATAAATTTTATACTTCTAAGCTGGGTATATGCTGCTTGCAGAATCATTTTGTGCTTGGCTAAGGTGTCCAAACAGAGACCCAAAGAGGATTGATTACAGGAGATAGAAGTTCACAGATAAAGCAAGTGTAGGAATTGTCTCCCCAAAAAGTGAGCTCAAAAGAACAGCGGTGCTTCCAGATGAAAACCAAATGGTTTGGGAGGGAGACATAATGGGGTGGAAGCTGGTGGGGAATTAGGATGGAAATGTCGAGCTGCAAAGGAACTGTGGGAGAAAGGAAGTGTTAACAAAGCTGAAGATGTGTTGAGGCCCACAAAAGAAGAACAGTAGCAGGAGGCTCTCAGAAAGCCAAGTACAACAGCTGGCTTGGAAACGAACTGTGATACTAATGGCCAATTTTATGAAATTAGAGTTATCAACCTCTAGCAAAGTTCTTCTCTCCATATGATATAGACATAATATTAAAATACTTAATAAAATGGGAAAAATTAAAACAAAATTAAATTCACCTTGTTGAAAAGCAAGGTGAAAATAGATCCAGTGCATCATTGAGTCATGACTGGAATCTAAAGTGTACTTCCTTCCAAAGGGAATTTTTGGGAAAAAGTACTTTTTAAAAAAGTATCTATTCTGTGAATGATACCTACAAGAAAGAAAAAAAAGGACAACTTAGTTTGACTGTAAATAAATCTGAAGCTGAAATGCAGTTTGGGGCATCAGATGGGAAGATAATTTCTTAGAGCAGGGAGTGCAGTTACTTTTTTTCATTCATTGCTTTTTCCAGCTGCTCTCCTGCTTCTTTACAAGTGTGTGGGAAAGAAACATAAAACAGTGGTACTACATCTTTGCTAGTGAACTTTGTCAGGAAATGGTAACATTACTAAAGCCAAGGCAACAGTGAAGGAATAATCCACAATTAAGAGTGGGCTTGAATTTCTTCAAATAGTTACAGCTTGCATTAATTGTTGGGTTTGGCATTGCAAATAACAGAATCCAATTCAAGGGAAAGCAAAGTAGAGAAAGATTTTTGATTAATGGAAGAGCTACATGCACGTACTTGAAGATTAAAGTTCCAGAAAGCCATACCACATTTGATCCAAAAGGGTGATAAGGAAAGGAAAATGGCGATATATCAATGTCAGAAAAACACCTAAAGGTGATGAAGAAAGTGGATTTAACTGCTGCTCAATAAACAAGTAACTTTAGTTACAATAGTAATTACTGTGGCATTGTATTATTAATTACTACTTACTAGTTTCTGACTATTCTTTCTATTATAAGCTGAATAATTGCAGTGTCTCCCAGTATTTGAATCCAATTCTCTCAACAGTATGTAAGCAGAAGAAAACCATCATGATCAGCTGGATAGATATTGCATCATTAGTTTGAATGCACTTTAGAAATCTAAAAATCTCTGTTTTCTGTTAAATCAAAAACTTTAACTAGTGAATAAGCTTTTAATCACAGAATTTACTAAAGGGGGAAACCCCCTAAATTGTCCAGTTCTTAGAAATGCTCATATGCTACAAAATAGGAACCTATCTTAAGCTGTGATTTAGAAAGCTGGAACATAGGTTACCAGAAGTCTGTCGAACAATGGACTTTCCAGATGCATCCCTGTAATAAGGCCTCTCAGATGGAATCACAACAAAAAAAAATACATAAAGTATGAGACAGTTCTCCTATTTAGTTGATTTAAGCCAAGAAAATCATTTAAGGCAGAAGGCTAACAGTCTCAGCCTTTCTGAAGAAAAAGGTACTGTACAATATAGTATATAGTATATATATACTATATAGGTAGTACACAGTAGTTGAATAGATCTGAACCTTGCCAGAGGTTCAGTCCAAGCATGAAGGAATTTATTTGAGTTTAGTTGCATCCAACAATGCATACTAGCTTTATATAATATAACTTGCAGGCTGACCAGCCTGTAGTTGTTTTCGGCAGCGAGTAAGACTACAATTGGCATAGTTAACTGAACAAAAATTATTGCAAAGACTTACTGACATTGTGTAATTTAAGGCTCCTTAAAATGGTACGATATAATTTACAAGGAATGTGTAACACTAGTTTTCGTGGTTGTATTGATTAAAGTTTGTCTTGATCTTGATTTCTGTCTGTTCCTTTCTGCCCCCAGTTTATCACTTGGGTGCCACTTAAATTTACCTTGATCAAGCTGAGTAGGCAAGTACTCTTCGTTTTTATTCCCTTGAACCTGTCTGCACTTTATCTGGAGCAGTCTTTTAATTAAAACAGAGTAACAGCAGCTAACAGAAAGACTGAGGGTGAGATTTCCCCTGGATGGACTTGCAGTTGCTACATAGTCCAGAGATTACATGTTCAAGCTACTTCTAAATATCAAAGAGAAGATAGTTCTTCCGCAGTTTCCAAAGGCCTCATCTATCTAGAATGAGCAGAGTAGCCTTGTTTAAATGGTGCATTTGATCTGATTTTGCCACCTAGATACTCTACTAGGTCAGCCTTTTTGGTAGATGCTAGGTGCCCACCAAAGCCGCTCTGTCACTGCCCTCCTCCACTGGACTGGAGAAAGAAAATACAATGAAAAGCTGATGAATGGGTCAAGGTAAGGACAGGGAGAGATCACTCACCAATTACTGTCACAGGCAAAACTGACTCAACTTGGGGAAATTAGTTTCAGTTAGTACCAATCAAATCAGAACAAGGATATTAGGAAGTAAAACCAAACCTTAGAACAGCTTCCCCACAGCCCTCCCTCCTGCCCAGCTCAGCAGGGGGACAGGGAATGGGGGTTGGGGTCAGCTCCCCACCCCGGGTCTCTGCCGCTCCTTCCCCTTCAGGGGGAGGACTCCTCACTCCTCCCCTGCTCCGCCGGGGGGGCCCCTCCCATGGGAGACAGTCCTCCGCCGACTGCTCCAAGGGGAGGCCTTCCCACCATCGTCGGGCTGCAGTTCCTCCCCAAGGGCTCCAGCGCGGGGCCCTGCCATGGGCTGCAGTCCTTCAGGCACAGCCTGCTCCAGCGCGGGTCCCCCCCAGGATCACAAGTCCTGCCAGAAAACTTGCTCCAGCCTGGCCTCCTCTCTCCATGGGTCCACAGGCCCTGCCAGGAGCTGGCTCCAGCAAAGGCTTCCCATGGGGTCGCAGCCTCCTTCAGGCATCCACCTGCTCTAGCACAGGTTCCTCCACAAGCTGCAGGTAGATATCTATTCCCGCGTTAACCTCCATGGGCTTCATGTGGATAGCTGCTCCCCTGTTAATCTCCACGGGCTGCAGGTGGGCATCTGCTCCCCTGTGGACCTCCCTGGGCTGCAGGGGCACAGCCTGCCTCACCATGGTCTTCATCACCACGGGCTGCCGAGGAATCTCTGCTCCGGCGCCTGGAGCATCTCCTCCTCCTTCTGCACTGACCTGGGGGGCTGCAGGGTTGGTTCCTTTACATGTTCTCACTCCTTTCTCTGGCTGCCATTTCTGTTGTGCGGCAATGGAATTTCCCCTTTTTTAAATACATTCTCCCAGAGGTGCCACCACTGTCACCGATGGCTTGGCCTGGGCCAGCAGCGGGTCCATCTTGCAGCCGGCTGGCACTGGCTCTGTCAGACATGGGGGAAGCTTCCAGCAGCTTCTCACAGAAGCCGCCCCTGTAGCCCCTCTGCTAGCAAAACCTTGCCATGCAAACCCACTACAGCAGCTTTACATCTTCCAATGGTCTCTGAGAGTTTAGGTCGTGCCTTTACATATTATCTATTAACTATTATCATCTAGTTATGATATTAAAAGTTGGTTTCAGTATTTATTATCATTGTACCACTGATATGGGAAGTAAGATAAGAGTTTACTTGTACTTTGTAGCATATGACTGACCACTTCAGACTATAAGATTTGTCTTCACTGACACTTGGCCTGTAAAGCTAATCCATGCTTTTCTTTGTCACACAAAACAAAAGTGCAAAGGAGCTTCTTCAAAAGGAATGATAGTGAATAGATACTTCCTGTTTTCTACCCAAAACCAAAAATTGCAGATCAAGGTATACTTCATCCTGTTAAAAACAAGTTATAAATTTTAAAACAAAGCATTGCTCTGAAATGAGATTTGATAGTCTTCATTTTGAAAGATCCGTATTAAAGATTTTCCTGCCCTATTAATTTTGGCCAAAATTTTTATTCATTTATTTATGTAAAGTAAACATTGACATTCATTTGCAGTAAGAGAAATCAGTTCATGTCATAACTTAAGATGAAGTGACTCACACTCTGAATGGCCTCTCTTCTTTCAGGTTGAATTAGAAGCCTTACTGTCAGGTGGCTTCAACAATTAGCATGAATCCTACATTTAGGGACTCATATATTACTGGAATATTGTAATAATTTTACAAGAGGGATGGGGAATCTAAAACTCCTGACTTTCTAGAATGGTGTCATCAGGAGCCCCTCTAAAGCTTTTTTCACTGGTGCTGATCTCAACAGAAGATTTTGTAATAGGTGTGTGTATCTGTACCTGTGTGTAACACAACTGAGGTTTAAGTGAACAAACACACGAAAGGAGCACTGTAGGTTATTCATTTTCTGGGTAATACAAAAGGAGGATATTTAGTTTTTATAAGTTGGGAAAACATCCCCACCCCTACAAATGGCCGTTACTTCCCAAAGGACATAATAACTCTTTCCTTTGTCCTACTTTCCCTGCTCAATCCCGCTTGCCCCATGCCTGTTGCCAGGGGTAGGGGTTTAGGGCGATAGCAGGGAAATCACTGGGGGCTGATGCACTCCCTATCCTGGCATCTGTGGTGCCCAGCTCTGTCCTAGCATGTGCCATGCCTCAGCCTGATGCAGGAATGAAATCAGACTCCAAGATTTACTGAGGGGTTATAAAGTTCTCATGGAGATGGACCCCACTACCCCTACAGTAAGAGCTGCTCTTGGATACCTTATTAAATGTGTCAGTACAAACTTTTCCTCCAAGTAAGATCTGCTAATATTTTATGTTCCTTTTATCAATTAATCTGAAAATTGTTTTCTGTATGTTGTCTCTCTAAGAAGTAATCATTAATTTCAGGAATACCTCAGTCTGCAAGTCCATTTCACGTGTGTGTATTGTGAGTGAGCGATTGAGCGTTTGTGTAGGAAGCTCAAGTGCAGCTGATATGTTCCAAAATCATGTAACAAATCAAAGGACCATGTGACTGTGAACTCAGTTGTCTTCCCACTTTATCCCTTAATTTAAAAGCATTTTAAAATTTCTTATTTCCCTGACTGGAATAATTTGCATGAAAAAATAAGACAGAAATGGAATACAGTGATCTCACCCATGCAGAGCTATTTGGTTTTAATTTTGCTTTTAAGTTTGTGTTTTTTTTTAAGCTACACTGTGTCAGTTACAGAAAGTTAACTCCTCGGAGTGAACTTTGCAGTGTAAACCATATAAGGTACCTGGACCTAGGTCTTAAGAGTTTCTGTAGTTAAACAGTAGGTGGCACTGCTGTTTGTCTAGTCTTTATAGATCAATATTGTCAACATAACTGGCATTTGACTTTTCCAGTTGCCACTTCCATAGTACCTTTGATCTGGCCAAGGAGTCAAGCAGAAATCTGAAATGCAAATCTTTTCTAAATAAAAATACTAAAAAGATATGGTGCATATTGCCAAGGTATTAATTTAGGGGAAAATATCAATTTAAAAAATCCAAGAAATTATTATAAAACTGCAAATATAAAGCAGATCTTTGTCATACGTTGCAAACTGTCTTTTAAAATTTCCTGGTGATCTTATGACCTATTGAACAAAACATAGGAAAATTTAATGAAATTAGGAGCAATCACAACTGGGGTAGTGGTTTTGATTTTTGTTCTTTTTCTAATATGTTTTTGCTTGATTTTGTTATAGCTGAAGCCAAAGACCTATGTGACAGTGAATATTTTTGTTGGGAAATCTAGACTTGCTCTTGGTTCTTTAATCTCCCTCAGATAAAGGTTTTTGGTTATCGCATCCCAAAGGTATGCACGTCGTTTGATATTCAGAGTTCTCTTTCATAAATGTCCATATAGTTCATAACAGGCCTAGTGATTTTTTCCTTGTTTGTTTTCATATAAACAGACAGTTTCATGTTTTCCCTTTCATTTTTTGACACCTTGGGTGGGATTCATCAAAGGAATGCAAGCACGGGCTACAGTCTAGACACGGGTATTTGAGCAAGTCATTCTAAGCTGCCTCACTGGTCAGAGAAGAGAAATAGGCATTTTGGAAAGGAATTCATTTCAACTCAGAGCAGACTTTTAAAACATGTTAGGTGAATCATTCTCTAAAACTGCTTATTCTTCTTTATTGACATTGAGGAAAGTCTAAGAAAACCACCTCAGAGGTAAATGATTGAAGTTTGGCAGAAGGAGCTTCTGTCCTGGCAAGGGTGTAGACTCACTTGGCTGCCAAATGCTGAGTCCACCATCGCTTGAAATTCTGAGGTGAGATGAATTACTGTCTGGAAGCGAGAGCAAAACCTGAAGTCCATTAAGTGGAAAATCCAGCCAGAAAAATGGACACTATAGAAGGGGAATGGCACATTGCTGTTAAAACACTCCATCTGCTCACAATTTGTCTCATTTAATTTCCTAAAACATTACTTAAAGTGTCTACTTTTGCGCTCCATCTTTTTCCTCTTTTCACAGCCTGCGTGGATGCCTGTGTTCAGGTTCACAGCTGCCATGCCCATGAACAGGTTTCCCAGAGAGGTTGTGGATGCCCCATCCCTGGAAGTGTTCCAGGCCAGGTTGGATGGGACTTTTGAGCAATCTGGTCTGGTGGAAGATACCCCTGCTCATTGCAGGGGGGTTGGACTACATGATCTTTAAGGTCCCTTCCAACCTAAACCATTCTATGATTCTGTGATTTTGTGTTTTTTTCCCTACTGCTTCCTCTGAAAACCCTTCTACAGATGTTGATTTGTTGTTTCTTCTGTTAAACATGAGTAACTGAGGTTCTGTACAGGAAGGAGGAGAGATGTGTTTGTAAAAGATGAGAGCACATAATCATCACTGTTGATGTATAGGCTACCACTCCTTTCCGAGTTCCTGTTCCATATGCAAGTAGTTAGGTTTTTTGCACCTTTCACAGTCCCTAACACTTCAACTTTAGCAGACTGATAACTTACTACATTTTTGCCTGATTCTCTATGAATTTATCTTTTTTTTTATCCCAGTCCTGTAGTACCTTTGCAAAAATAATTTTTATGGGGATTGGAAAAGATTTAAAAAATTTTATACTGTTGATAACTTCCCTGTACTGCATAATGTATTGTATATGCAGTTACCAGAACTCATTATTTTTCATCTGTTTTTTTCATCTTCTTGCTATCTGTCCTCTTTTGACCCTTTATCTCACCTTCCCATTGTTTTATCTTGTCTTCTTTTTATTCCACATGCTAAACGAATTGAAAGTATGTACAGTGCCAAACTTAATGAGTATGCTCACATCATATCTCTTTATAAATATTTCCTATGTATCCACTACATTTAGCATATGACCTTTCTAAATACAGTGTTGCTTGTAACATTTGTCTTTCGGTGACTAATTAAGCAAATTACCACTGGGTTTATTTTTTGTAATATGCTTTCTATCAATTTATTAGTCTTTGTTAAGCTTTTGTCCACATAGGAACAGTAAAGAAAATTTATCTAAATAAACTAATGGTGTGAATATGAAGTGGATTAGTTAGGGCCCATTAATTCTTTGTAGCTACTGATTCAGAATTAAAAAGGTCATAACTGAGTTTGTAGACATAAAAAATGTTGAGATGTTAAAATAGAGCTCTCAAAACATACTAAAGCATTTTCATCTTTGTTTTCTGTTTCTATGCATAGCTTTATAAAAATATAAAAAAGTGACTTGTCTTATCTTTCACCAGGTAACACACCTCAAGAGCAGATGATCTCTTTGTACTATCTACAGATACTATTAACTACACCATCACTAACATTTAACTTAAATGTCTCCTTTTCTGGCTGAAACAGTACTAGCATGCAAGAAGAATGTTATTTGTTGATTTACTATGACAAAACATTCTTCTTTATCTAAAAATAACCTGTTCACAAGAAATTGTGGTGATTTCAGTGCAAAGCGAGAGAAAATTTGCTGAGCAAGGAATAGGAAGGGGCTTGGTGAGGCTGAATAAAAGATTCTGCAGACAGGAGGCAATAGAAGACAAAATTGTCTAAATTCTAATTTGTATTTTGATCTGTTTTGGCACATATGGTATTGGGTAATTTTTTAAAATATCAGATCTGTCTGTTCTGAGTTCTGCTTTAGCTCCACAGCTCCTTCAGCTCTTATTTCACTTTATATTTTATGCCACTTAAATTTACTAGCTAAGATTGTCTCCATCACTGTAAAATGAGCAAAAGATATTATTGGAATGATACTTGGCAGTATCATTAAAAGCTATTGAACAACATTTGCATAAGACAAACACTTGCTAATTGAAGCTTCTTCTACATTATTGTAGTACATGTCAGATTGAATTTGTACTCTGTGATAAAGATAGAGTGAACCTATAAACGTGAAGAGTTTGCAGGACCTTTCCTTAGGATTCTACCACCGGTCTGATATAATGACTCACTTTTATAGTAAGTATCTGCTTAAATGACTTGGAGATATTGTAATAGACACAGGTGTATAAATACAATATATTCATGTACGAAATAATTTCCAAAGGAGGCAAAAGTAGATGTAACATTTCAGTCCTTCAAAGCAACCTGCTTGAACTTCATGTGTTGAAAGTTTTGTGGGTGTCCTCCACTTTCCAACCATGACTACAAAGTAATAACTGTTACCAGACTCAAAGGAATTTAGTGAGGAATTGAAGCCAGAAGGAAGAATTTGTGAAATACCAACAGTTTAGTAATGTTTACTGTAAGCTCTCTGATGTCTCAGAAAAGTGGAAAGTTGAATCTGCCACTCTCTGGAACATCTTTACTAACCATGACTGCTGTAAGTAACATTTTATGATAGATTTGCTGAAACTTTCTGAGAGATAAAGGTGAACAAACTGTGATTATTTTGATAACATTATCTACCAGGAGATCAAGATTTTACCCTGACAAAGCAAGGGTTTTGATGAAATGTTTCCCAGTAAAAATGTTTTCTGCCTGACTTAAGATATCCTGAAACAAGTGGAAAGCTTGCTGCTGGGGAATATAGGGAAGATGAAGTTATTACAGTCTAAATAAGACTTGTATGAAAAGGATAAAAGAATTCTCTGCTTCCATCAATTAACTTTTGTTGTCAGTGCTAGTGTTTTATAAATATTTCTAAGATGTGAATTCTAGACATAAAAATTCCTGTTTGGTCATATCATTTCCCATCTCCCTAATATTTTATTTTCTTGGTAGGTGAATTTAATTCAGTAGGCATTTAAATAGCTCAGCTCCAACAGAAACTGTGGAAATACACCTATCCTGAAATAGCTGAGTGATGAAAAGCTCATCTGAGTTGAAATCTGTTCCAGATGGAGCAGAGCTGGGTTTAGAATGAAGACCATTGTCTAAACATGAAGTCACACAGGGGGAAGGCATGCTCTTCTACCAGTAATGCCATCCTGAGAATTTTTTCTAAGTCAGTCTTCATTTGAATGGTTTTGCTCCTATAGGTAAAACCAACTGGTTGAAGAATTCCAGTGTCTTTGCATGGCAATCCTGTCTGACTATATTCTCTTGCTGTGTATCCTCAGGGGCCTTCGCACAAGCTTCGTAGATACTGCACAGGCAACCTCATAGTGTTTTCCACTGTAGAGCAGGGAAAGGGTCAAGTCTCTCTGAATCCAGGTTACATGTGGCAGCAAGCAGCAGGAGCTGCCTTCGAATGATGATTCTCTGACTCTGCTTCTTGGTAATCCTAAGCGAGAGCAAAGAGGTCTGCCCATGAGCAAGGACTTCTCACTTCTCAGTCCAGCCCCTTGTCATACCATGGCAAGGCTTGTCACCTCTGGGAAGCCCAAGGGAGACCGAAGCACTTTGGAAACAACAAAATAATTTCAGAGTGCAGGAATTCTTACAGGTGAAATTCACACTAAAAACATTTCTTTCCTTACAAGCACACTTAAAAATATCACGGTACTTTCAGCATAAAATGTTATTTTATGACAGCTTTTAAATGCTATAGATAGCATAGTGACTTTTGGCATCAAGATGTTCTAAGTGTATGGTATCTGAATATGACTTAATATTGGGATATTTTGTTCTGAGTTACTGTCAGTCACCCTTTTTAATATTTTTTCATGTTTGATATTAGTCTAATTAGTCTAATTTCAGTCTGGGTCAGCTGCCCTGGCTGTGTCCTGTGCCAACTCCTTGTGCCCCTCCTGCCTTCTCGCTGGCTGGGCAGGAGAAGCTGAAAAAACCTTGACTTTAGACTAAACATGACTTAGCAGCAACTGAAAACATCAGAGTGTTATCAACATTCTTCTCCTACTGAACCCAAAACACAGCACTGTACCAGCTACTAGAAAGAAAATTAGCTCTATCCCAGCTGAAACCAGGACAATCCACCATGTGGCCATGCAGACTTTGTGCTACAAAATATTCAGTTTATTCAGCAAAAATCTGTGACATTATTTCAACTATCTGGGGCAAAAATCTTCTTCTTGTATATTACCTTTTTTTACTAAAAGTAATTTTGGTACTTTCTGCTTCAGGCTTTTTTACTACAAAAGGATTTTGCTTATCCTTTAAAGTCTAATTTATTAAATTTTAAATTATGATTGACACGTTATATTTTGACAATTTCTGGATATTTATGCTTTCAAATCAGGTGAATTCCAGAGGAAATGATTCTTACCTTGTAATCATGAGTTGTACAAAATGAAGAAATTTTCATATGCTTGGCTTAGTCAGTGAGGGGCAAATATCCTCAAACAGGAAAAAGCTCTGTCATTTTAGCCTGCTCCTGTAATAGTTCAGTCTGTGTGGTAATGTTCTTGGGATAAATTTGATTGCAGGTTTGCATATCTCCTATTATATTTCCCTTTTCTTTACAATTGGTCTCTGCCTGCCTAATTTCCGTGGTTTCGAATTGAAAAACTTTCAAGACACTAAATTTGTAAGACAGAAGAAAACCAAATTTTGAAGGAAAACAGAACTGGGATTCAGTTGTAACATTCAATTTGTACCTAAAATACCTCCTTAATAAGAAGGCCAACTAACAGCAGAAATAACAGCAGTTATTTCATTTTTTGATGTCAGAAATTGATCTGGATATGACACACTTGTAAGACTGTAATAGCTTGGACCTTATGCTGTAGTAGGAATGAAAGCTGGTTTGTTTTAGATCTATGACCTTAGGGCTACATCACTGGATGTTCTGAAAGGGTATACCTATGCATAACCTTTATTCAAGTTCCAGTTTTCTCTGCTTTCCTATTTTCAACTTAAAAAATGATATAATTTTAAATTAAACCAAAGAAAGGATATTATGGAACTAGATTTCTAATTTTTAAAAAAGTAACAAACTCCAAAATGCCAGTGCTGTTTGATCATTCTAGAGCAAGAGTTCTACTTATGCTAGTTATTATCTTTGAGCTGCCCAGTCTCGATATTATTTATAAAGCTACAGTGAAACATCTTCTTAAGTGTTTGATTAATTTTTAGCACTTTCAGTCAGAAAGGATGGATAAATGCCTTCAGACTGAATTCAGATGAGTGTGCTACATTTTTTGCTCTATTTTTAAGAAATATAGGCAAGTACCTTTCTTCTTTCAGGTAATGGAATGACACAGCCTTTGAGCTGTTTGTAAGCAACAAATCAGCACATATGACTTATCTGAATGAAGCTTCTACTATTTTTCAGAAAAGCATTAGAACTTAGAGAACTTGGTTGTGATAGCATGTTAATGCCCTTGTTGTTACACATTCACCTTATCCTCTCATCTTTGAACATCAGTCTTCATTGGTTTCTCTGAAAAGAAAAAATATGGGCTGTATCTTTTTCTGCACCTGTAGAGAAGCAGATCTCCATGAGTCAAGCATAAGAAAGTAAAAGTCACTAATTTTGTTTGCTTCAACTCTTCTTTCAGTACCACAGCCAAGCCACAACCTTTTGACTGTTAAGAAAATCAAACACAACCAAATTAGTCTGGAGTTTAATTTATAGAGTTAAGAGTCTTAAGCAAGTGTTTATGATCCAAAAGTGGTCATATTCTTAGGTAACAATTTACCTGTATATTGTCAGTGCTGCACAGGGAAGCTGTCTCACTTTCACCCACATGAACTTTAAAGGATTTAGTTTCAAAGACTTCCAGGATTACAGCAAAATATTAGTGCTGTGGTTAATTATGTGTAGTTCCTGAACTCAAACATAGCCTCTAGTCCATTTTTATTCACTGATTAGAGAAGGATATTAATCTAGGGTAGATTCATCATGTTTTCCCCTCCTTGGGGGGGGGGGGGGGGGGGGGGGGGGGGGGGGGGGGGGGGGGGGGGGGGGGGGGGGGGGGGGGGGGGGGGGG
>JANZLQ010000060.1:14986105-15018533 GCA_026212715.1 Elanus axillaris
GAGTCAGTTTTGCCTGTGACTGTAATTGGTGAGTGATCTCTCCCTGTCCTTTGCTTGACCCATGAGCTTTTCATTGTATTTTCTCTCCCCTGTCCAGCTGAGGAGGGCAGTGACAGAGCGGCTTTGGTGAGCACCTGGTATCCACCCAGCGTCAACGCACCACAATTACTCTTCTCTTAATCTAGTGTAATATTAGTGATATAGAAGCACCTTCTTTGGGAAAAAAATTTACAGAGTAAAGGCATTAATTTATTAATTTTTAGGTACATATTTCAAATTTGTGGATTGGACACAGGCAAGGGACCATGCCCATACACTTGTCTATGTTACCCTTATGTACTGCAGGTGTTGTTGAAGCTTCATGTGTCCACACAATGAGACTGTGTAAGTTCCACAAAAATGGAGAAACCACTGTATTCATCTGTATCCACTCCTTGCCTCAGCTATGCCCTATCTGGTGTGAGTATGCTGTAATTACTTCACAGAGTTTCTGCTTAACATCCTTCCATAGTTTAACACAGTAGGAAATGTGACAGTTAACTAATACTATCAAATATTACCTGCCAACCACTGTGAAATCTCCTTGCTTTCTCTCTTTTTTGACATGCTTCCTTAATCAAGCTACTAGTCTGTGAAAAATTTCCACAAATCCCTCAAATTACCTAGTTTTAACAATGCAGTTGGAATAGACCAGTAATCACTCTAATCATGCCAGCATAACTGCTGTTGAGTGGCATCAGGCCCCCACCTGGGTTTCAGAGGTTCACATTGCCTCCTCAGTCTTTTCAACTGTCTGCTCCATAGCTCCCTATCTGAAATCTGTCAAAGAAGTATGAGCATCCGTTTTTTGTCAAGTGTGTTCTACAATATAATGGCAATCACTTAAAGTCAGTCATCTGGGTTCATTCTTGACATAAATTGGTGTGGGTGTGTTGTTCACAAAATCTGTCACAGTCATACAATGGTTTGGGTTGGAAGGGACCTTAAAGACCATCTAGTTCCAACCCCCTTGCCATGGGCAGGGACACCTTCCACCAGACCAGGTTGCTAAAAAAACCCATCCAACCTGGCCTTGAACACTTCCAGGGATGGGGCATCCACAACCTCTCTGGGCAACATGTTCAAGTGTCTCACCTCCATCACAGTGAAGAACTTCCTTACTTCTGATCTAAATCTACCCTCTTTCAGTTTAAAGCCATTACCCCTTGTCCTGTCACTACACGCCCTTGTAAAAAGTCCCTATCCAGCTTTCTTGCAGACCCCCTTTATGTACTGGAAGTCTGCTATATGGTCTCCCCGGAGATCTTATGTCATCAGCCTGAGAGACTTTATTTACTTTTTCTGTTGTGTTTCTTTAGGAAAAATAATAGCATGCGGCTCATTTAAGACTGAGGCCAGAGGTTTGGGATTCAAATTGCATTAAGGGACCATCATATTCCTCTCCAGTTTAAACCTCTTGAGACCTACAGAGTACAGGTCAGGACACAAATTTTCACTAAGCTCTGCAAGGTGTTTTTTTTCTCTCACACATGCAGTCTTCTCTGTCTAAGATACAGTATATATCAAGTTTCTTTTTCCTCTACCTTCCGTTTTCTATTTTATAAGTTTGTTCTGTGATTCAAACAATGTTTTGCAATTAGCAAGGGTTTTGGAAGTCATGTGTTTCTCAGGTGAGATGCTCCACTCAAAGAGCTAAAGAAAATGCTACGGAGAAACAGAGGATGTTTGAAACCTGCAGGGGGCATTGCAATACAAAGAAAAGGAGCAATGAAAACTGTTGGGACTTACTCCAACCAATTTGTCCGATAACATTTTATGACATTTGACTGTCAAGTTTGGACTTTTTTTGCGGGGGGACTTCTTTTTCAGAAAGTGGCAAGTTGTTCTGAAGACATTAAAGAACTTTTCTCTAGTGTTTTTGAAGTCACATTAGGAAGAAGATTTAAATTACATGCTGAAGAGCACTTTTCAGTATTCCACTACTGACATTGATGAGAAGCATTGGAATGATAGTATTAAAATGGGACATAAAATGCAAATGATAGTTTCTGTAGTATACAAAAAGAGTTTGCAAATGATCCATTAATAACATTTCAAATATCTTCACTAATTTGGTGGTTCTAATTAGTCTGTAAATATTATGAATTTCTTGCTATAATTTTTTATAGCTATAATTATATTTATATAGAGGAAACAAGAAATGGCATCTCAGCTGACCAGCAGTTCTGATATAAAATGCTAGCTAATGTGTTATGCACATATATGAGAGTGCTGTTGGATAACTTGTCACTCTTCATAGAATTCATTAAATATATTTTTCTTTAATTGTTGTCTGTAGTAGAATTTTACAGATTTATAGCCTATAATGAGTGCAAACCAGTTGATATGTAACTTCTACTTCATAGTTAATAGATGGATTCTTATAGACATAAACATTGGGAATTATGGAATTACACTCCTAAAGTAACCAAAATATGTACATATGATTCTGTATCCAAGCAGAATATGATGATCAAATGGCCTGATACAGATTTCATTGATTTGTCAACACTGCATCAACCATTCCCTGCTTCTCACTTACAGAAAATCTTTCTCCTTAGAAGCAGACAAAAAAGCTGTAACTGTCACAAAAAGGGCAGGTGACCAGACTTGAGAGCTGTCACTAGGAAGAAAAAGATGATGATATGGATTTACTAACTACTCAAAAGGAAAAGACTATCCAGGCTCTGCAAGTACAGTAGAATGGCTGTAGTGGTAGCTGCAGATTATTTTACTCCCTTTCACTCCTAAAATGACATTTTTTGTGTGTCTCTTCCATTCTCACACTAGCAGTCAAATTATAATGACTTATAAGGTTTAGTTGCAGTGTGATTTATGATAGTAGACCACTATTCTTTCAAAATGGAGTCAGTCATCTCTGCAAATTTGTTTATATCCAGTTATACCCAGGGAAAATGGAAGACCTGTTTTGATGGTACAATAATCATAGATTAGAGGCTTAGCTGACTAGAGATCATTTTATTTCCAGGATTTATCAGTAAACTGCTTATAAATGCTATTGATTTGTTGGCTGCTTCTTTGTAGTCTTAAAGCAAAGATTTGACACCGTGTTCCTGATATTCTGCATTTTCTGATAAATGCTCTGCATTGCACTATTGTGTTCTTGCAGCAGATCCCTATCTCTAGCTCAGTCAAAATTGAATTAAAGGCCATTAGAATTCACTTACTATATTTTTTCTTGCATTAGCATTACAGTAATTTTGGTTGCACTTTCTATCACGTTGTAAAGAAGAAACCAGTGATTTGGGTTTTACCATTTTCTTCTCTCTTTGACATTGTTCTAGGAAAAAGAAAAACCAGCATTGGAGCTGCATTACTGTTAAGCATGGCAAACTGCTGTAGCTTCATATAACCCCCACAAAAAGGAAAATAAATACATTGTCCACACTAATATAGTGACATTATCTATTTCAGATGTGCCTTTCATTTATACAAATTTCTTAACTGACTTAACTTCAATGTTTTTAAACCAGTGGTGGAGTTTTCTTACGGATTTCCTCCTCATTTTGTTCAGGCAAGGCTGCATTCTGTGTGTCAGTACCTCTTTACTTAGTCATCCATATTCCATTAACAGCCCTCTAGACTGAAAGCAGATGTATTTTTATATTCTTAACAGGTAAGTCTCATAATGTAAATGTTATGATGATCAAAAGTAGGTTTCTATTATTATTTTTGAAGTACCGTTTCCAAAACGAGAAAATTGAGGAAGGAGAAAGATCTTGATAGCATTTACCAAATGAAAGCTAACTAAATAGTGAGCAATATAAGACACATTAATTCTTAATAAGTTAAAGATTTGTTTGCTTCATCTGGACATCACTTGTTATTGATGTAATAATGCTTATGCTTGAAAGGGCACGGATACTGCTAAGTTTCTTAAGATGACAGAGAGAAGAGTCATCACCTCTTGACACATATTTGTTATAGTTTCCCTTTTGGTCCAGGAAGTGTTAAAGGTCAGGGCTGTGGCATTCAGGCTGAATCCCAAGAATTCATACTTGAAGTTTTGGCTTAAAATACATTTTCTGCATTTACCACAATTTGAAGCCCTTTATAAGTGTTAAGTGAATGAGATATTTCTTTGCTCATGGGGAGTTTACAAGATCCAAAACACAGAATTTTATGGACAAGATGGAATAGAAGACTACAAACATATAACTGTTTATTTCCATTTTTGTATCATTTTGAAGGTTTTCAGCTCATCTTTTCTCCTTCCATAAGAGAAAGCTGAAAAAAAGCATATAAAACCCAGCACAATAAAATGAAGATATAAAATATGTATCTTGTTATCAACAGTGTTTACGTGTTGTTGCAAGTTACATAACAGATTCTTCTTCTTCAATATTCAAATTCCTTTAGCTAGAATGACATCTGTTTAAAAGATATACAGGTCAGGAACGATGATTATTAGCTCAGGAGAGTTACAAAGTAGTTCTTTTGTTACTGAATGCAAAAGAAATCTGAAATCTCATGTTGTAAAATCGCAATGCCCTTGGTTAGCTATAAAATACTTGATCACTCGATGTAGAGCCAGATGTGTGCCTTCCTCACCCTAGTCTCGAGTGGTAAATACACAAAGGCAGCTGTGGATTTAATTTTCTAGTGAGAAGTAGTTTATTACTCCTAGACATTGTTCTAGTACTATCTACACATAGAATAGCGATGTCAGAAGGCAACTTTGGGAAACATTGTTTAAATATTTAAACCTGGAGTTAACCAATCAATAATAAAAAAGCCTTAATACTGCCAGTGCTTTGGACAGGATTCTTCAGTACCAGCACACAGAAAGATCTCTTGCATTCAAAAATTGTCTTTTGTTCTGAGCTGGGTGGGTTTAAAGTATTAATCTATTTGTCATTGTTTCAAACACCTTATTTTGTAATTTCCATATCATTGCTATTGCCAAGGTCCCAAGAATTAGCCACAGTGAAGAAAACTGATTTTCTCTACTGTTTGTTACTGACAGCTCTTTGAAATAACTACTCTGCCTTGGTAATCCCACAATCTGGTCAGATCCTTAGATCTGCAAGTCTTCTACTGCTGTAGAAGGTAGCTTTCCTTCCCAAGGCAGGGACATAGCAACTCCTGTTTCTTTTCTTCAGCTTTTTGGAGAATTCAAGACAGACTTGATGCTGGCAAAGGGACCCTGTTTGCCTTCAGCCAGTCAGCACACTGAGTCTTTTACTTCCTTGGTACACTGGATTGCACTAGGTAGTGGTGGAAGCCAAAAGAATATTCTCTATCTCCATTTTGTATTAGAAAATAGCCTAGTAACTTGGCTGAAGGGGAAAAAACATAAAAATAAAAGGGGCATTTAAGACACCCACAAACTTTCTACTGAAAGACTTCACATTGCTTTTGTAAACTGGCAATAGAAGACGTCTTCAGGATGTGATTAAAGTCAGAGGACCTGATGAGGAAAGGTGAGAACTACCAAAGGCTTGACAAGGATAGGATATGTCAGTTCATGAGAAATAGAGAAATTAATTCTTCATCCTAGTCTCTAAGCCAGGTGTGGAACCAAGGAAGTGAATCATGCAAGAGACTGTCAGGTACATAGTTGTTACAAGCCTCTTGGAGAAAGGCACTATTTTATAATTGAGTGCTGATGAGGGAGGGAAGTATAGACATTCATGGCAAACCAGCCCCTGGTATCTTAGACCAAAACAGAAGGTAACCACAGATTGCACAGCTTTGACTGCTCATCTCTAGGCAACCAAGTCCTGCAGTCCATCAAATTCTCTCTCTTTCAAGGGGAGAATAAATAGATTATTCCTTATTTATTTATTTAAAAGCCTCTGCATTAATTTTTCTGCTCTTGTTTTCAGTTTCCATTTAACCCATTCCTTGGTGTACATAAAGCAAGATCCTTTCTGCCCATATTCCGTATTCCCTGCTGAAAGAGTAGGAATGCTTCAGAAGAGTACTGGTCAGATGCAGGACCAAGCACTTACAAAGTACTTCTAGGAAATCTGAGATTTTTTTTGGTGAATCACTTTTCAGGGTAGTAGTGATTCCTCAATTCCATCTGATGGAGCAGCAACAGAAAAAATAACTTGTGACCAGAAAGTTAAAGTGTATATTGCAAGGAGATTTCATACTTTAATATAAGACATGTAGTCCTCCTTCTTAAAAATATTACTACCTACCTCGTAGGGGAAAAATGAGATTTCTTTCTTTCCTGGAATATATAGTCCCTTATTGGCCTTAAGAGCCTATTCCAGAAGCAGAACTAAATTACAATCACATTTCTAAAACACATTCTTAAAACATACTAAACTGTAAAAAATTTGTAATATTTGTTTTGCATGCAAAGATTTTCTGTACTGGCAACAAGTGACAATTTTCATAAGGTAAGAGCTGTCTTATGACAGGCATATTATGAATAATTTTGCCTGTCTATGACGATGTTATAGATTAAAACTGCAACTATTCCCTCAGGTCATAAAGGACAGCCACAGAAGAATGCAGTCTGTGGTTATGGATTAGGAATAGGGTATTCAGGATGATCAACAGTCATACATTTGCATGAACAGTGTCATCTTTCAAATCTAATCTTCAGGAAGACTATCTCTTCAGGAAGGAGTTAAAGCCTACTGATGACTAGAGGCAGACATTTTGGCAGTCCCAACTCATAAATGGCATTTCTTGAGCCTAAAACTACGAAAGTAACAGAATGAGTTGTATTACTTAAGGTTGAAATGAAGAAAATAAAATCCTTATTTTTGAATCTTACAGCATTTCATTTTATAAAAATCTTTCACGCACAGAAATTAATTTAGAGAAGTGTTATCTTCATTGCATTGTCCAACTTTCTAACAGGCTTCTCAGTCTAATGATCTAATTAATAATCTTCATTAATGTTAAACACTTATCATACATACATGACAGCAGAGAAAGAAACTTCTAGTTAGGATATGGCTGATTAACTTTAGAAGGGTAGAAGTTTAGAAGCTCAACTGTAGGAGTATTTCTTTTCTGAGATTATTTTTACAAAAAAAAAAGATATCATGAAATTCCAGAGATCTTAGTTTCTTGACATTTAGGCCTTTACAGGCTTTGTTATTGAACCAAGTGAAACTGTAAAGAATCTGAAATGTATTAGGGACTTAAAATTTTTGCATTTGAGTGACACTGACTCTTGAATTGGCTGTCACATGTCAAGATTTTTTGCCATCTTAAACTCAAGTGGACATATCCTTACCATAATTTCTGCTCAATATAGAGTAAACAGTGCTGGTAAATAAAAGCTGCATCTGGCCAAGAGATCGCCTGTGGTTTAACAGGACCAATGTTAAGAACCCCTACGTCCACCTGAAATCTTTTTCCAAAGCGCTGCTTTAGATTCTCAAGGCAGTATCCTGTGAATGGCTTTGGTTCCTGAGAAGTAAGGAAGTCATCTGGCTGTCATCAGAGGAACCTCACTGAGGTTGGGTGGACTGTTCTCTTTCATCCACTTTTGGGTTACCTGAAACACCCAGAACGGTCATTTCCTATTGACAAAAGACATATTCCCCCGGTTTCATTTCCTAACAGGTTTTATGGTAAGGGTGCAGCCAAGGGAGAGAATTGGGAGCCGAGGGTGGCTACAGAGCCAGCAGGTCTGCCCCCCCCCCATCATGAGAGCCCCATCCCACATCTCCCAGTGTGGGAGCAAATCTGGGAGGAGGATGGTGACCAGGACCAGCCCAGAGCCGTGTGTCTGCCCAGCTGGGCCACTGTGACAGGGAGGGCTGAGGTCCAGCCCGGGAGTCAGCCTGCAGGTTAGCCTCAGGATCCGCTCTGGAGGCAGGAACCAGAGGGAGCCCAAGGTGCTGAGGTTGAAGGCCAGGCCAGGCTGTCAGATCTGTGGGCTGGGGTCACGATCAGCGTGGTCCATTGCCAGGCATAGAAATGGTCGCAACGCAGCTCAGACAGACACCCACCAACCCGGAGAGCCTTGGTTTAGCAGCAGCTCAGAAGGGAGGGTGAGGGAGCCTTCACTGAGGCTTCTCCCAGCTTTTCTCAAATAGCTCCCCAGCTGGCTGAGGCATCTCAAACAGTGCTCTCTTAAGAGAGGTGGCCTCGAGCAATGAGAGGAGAGCTCCTACAGTGGAGGACAGTGCTCCAGGCCTTGACAGTTAGCTCTGCTTTTTTTCCCTTCACAAAAACCTATGTGTATTTGAGCTCCTCCATCACAAGTGTGTTCTCTCTTTCCCTACTTGTAGTTTCAGTTTAGTGGTGTGAGAGTTTTCACAGGGAAAATAAAACTCTGTGATTCACCAAGAGTTGCAACAGGAAAGAGGAACCAGACTGCTACTTCATGATGTTTTTTCTCAATTGTTGATATTGGTAATTTTGAAAAATCTAAGCTGAATGTCCTAACAACTAGTCAAGGCAAATCTGAACCCTTTTCCTAGGAAGTCTCCTTATGCTGTTATTTAAATGGTAAAGTTATAATGGGGAAATTTTGAAACGAACTTTGAGGACTTCTGTTAGTGTCCAGGCCTCCTACAGTAACTGCCACTGGTTTATTAGGAACTACATCAGCCAAGATTGTTTTGCTAACCATAGAGCTTTAATACCTGAGAAAAGGTAAGAAAAAATGCATAATTTGAATGCTCAATATTAATAACAAATTATGAATTACTGGTCAGATTAAGATTTTCAGACCTAGAAGCAAAAGCTGGTAAAACCCATTTTAAATCTACTTGCAGTTGTGCTTTCCTTGAAATTTGTGATTTTGTAAGATACATTTTCTGCTGCGGTTTCTGACAACAAAGAATGGGAGGATTTGTTCCTCAATGGAAAGTGAATCCTTTTTTTTAATTATAAGGTAACTGGATAATGTGCACAAAAAGCCAATAGTGTGAATCTTTAAGGAAATTATAATTGTTTCTGATAAATGTAATTGTTGAGGAGGTTATCACCAAAACCAGAAATACAACTGAAAAGAGCACTGAAGCTCAACTGAGACATCTGGGATTCTTTGTAAGGAACCAAAGCAAACAGTGCAATGCAGTCTACAGTGGCAGAAACTTACTGCATATCATTTCTTGGTTAGCTTTGGCGTGGTGGTTGGCCATAGTCCAGCCTTATGGCCAAAAAACAGTGAATCCAAGCCTATTAACTGTAACTGTATTGACATTATGAGAAGCTAGAAATTTATTGCAGGATCCAGAAGTATTGCCAGTTTCCCAGCTCCAACAGTCTCCATCCCTAGATGCAGTCCAGCTAAGTTCTGAGTCTATCTGAATAAAATCTACATAAGCAGTAGGCTCTCATAATCACATGCTCTGGTTTTCTCAGAAAGGAAACCAAGTCATCCATGCTACATGCTGTGACATACATTTGATCTGAGAACCAGGTCTTGTGGTCCGGGAGATTTTGTGGCATGCCCTGGCACATAAATGTTGTTGCAGACAGAGAAGCCAATCTTCTGCATCTGATTCTTGGCAAGATAGTGGTTTTGATGGATTTCTTAATAAGGAGTGGAGATTCAGATTTGGATGTTCGGTTTTTAGTTAATGAAAAATCAATTTTTCAGTCTAATTTTTACTTTTTAATTGTCATAATTAATTCCTGACTTCTTCTTTCTTCTGCCAAGCCTAATTCAATCCTGCAGACTTCTTCTTCCTCCTTACTTCATTACTGTATCATACAGGATATTTATTCCTAGTGCTCAATAACTGTAGTAGCAACAGTTCACTTCTAATCTATAAACTTGATTGGACTGCAGTCCTGAAACCAGAAGTCCACATTATTTTTTTTATGTTGTATGACAGACATCCAAAATCTGTGAGACACAATAAAAATAAGTGTATATTTTAACTGATCCAAATTTTTTTTTCTTAAAAAGAAGGCTTTCTTTTAGGGAAAAGCATATTATTTGAACTTTGGAATGTCTGCCTATTAAATACATGAGAGAAGTATGTTTTCACCTTAAACTCATGTATATTTTTCCCTATATTTTTTTACATAAAGAATTTTTGTAGCTGTATTAATAAGAATGCTTACTATAATAAAATATGAATAATTCATATCCAAGGACAAATAATGAAAGACCTCTTGCGCTGTTAGGTATTTCCTCTGTACTGTTTTTAATTTTCATCTTTTCAAATAGTTACAGCTTTTTATGTCTTCAAAAAGCATGAGAAAATGTCGTGTCCTGTTTCAAAATAAGATAGTGAAAAAAATTCTTGGAATAATTACACAACTCAATTTCATTTAAAAAAAAAAACCCAAACCCAAAAGAAAAAACTTATCTTCTCTGTTTCTCTGTTTTACAAAAATTCTTGAGGGAAAAGAAGCAAAAATGTTGTTTGATTGTGTTTTGTTTAAGAATATCCCACTGAGGAAAATGTTATGTTCCTTGCTGTTTTTTTGACCACCACCCATCACCAAACGAGAGCCAAATACAAAATTTAAGTAATGCTGTGGTGGTGTCAGGTTTTTTAATAGGTAAACAGACCCCCATCCATATGACCTCTATTTAAGTACACAAATGGCCTCTGTTGCATTTTCTTTAGTAAAAGGAATGCTTTCTTCCTTGAGGCCATTTTCATAATGTCCTAAAAGCTCTTGCCTACAAATTAAGTTCTTAGATTTCTAATTCTTCCATTTTATATGGCATCCAAGTTACTTGTACACCTGTACATTTCACAGCATATTCACTCTGACACGTTCTCAGAAATAATTTTTTGCTTGCTTATTTACTCACATATCTATGTTGTCTATATTTTAGTTTGAGTTTCCTGTGAAATACTATGTGATATCTTTTTGTCCTGAAACTAAGAATAAATACATTTATGTATCTCTATACATTGAGGCAACTTTAACTCTATGACCTGAGTTCTTTTCCGAATTTTGTGAATTAGTCTTTAACTCTTGGTAATATTTTCAGGTACTTCAGGTGTACTTCCTGTATGAGCAAATGATGAAACAAATTATGATGTGGAGAAAAAAAGGCACCTGCTTTACAAGAGAGGTTTGTTGTTGGGTGTTTATATTTTCTTACAAAGAAAAGGAATGCTTGGGTTATTCTGTGATGCCTTCAGGGCTTATGCAACCTGACTTATATTACATGTATTTGTTCTGAAAAATGCTTTATATACATTGTGAAAATTACTTTGTCCGTTTTAGAGAAGTGTGTTTGCACGATAGCCGTATATTAGACCTCTTATATTTCAAGAGGTGGCATTTCTAGGCAACAGTGATATGTTGAGTCTTTGTTGATGTCCTAATGTTCCTGAAGAGCTAATCTAGTTGTAGCATGAGGTGACATGAGCCCTAGTTAGAGTGGAGTTGGTGGACTCTAAGGGTGGACTTCACTGTGCAGGAACCTCCCAAATTCTCATGCCCTCGTGACCTCCAGCCACTCACGCACCATGGCTTTTCTTGGGAACTTGCTCATGGATGCAGCAGCCGTACTCTTCAGGTTGGTAACTCTTTTTTTTCTCATGACCTGTTGATCTTTGGGCCTTCATGCGTTATGAGTATCCATGGGAACTTGATAGGCTGTTACCCTCACACAACATTTGGCCTAGAAGATTTCTCTGAGTACTGTTGAGCAGTACAATGTGCATAATACTGAATATTGACTTGCCTTTCAAAACAGAATTATATGACAATGATAGGATTAATTTCATCATATTTAACATGTTGATTATATAAGATGAACTTAAGGCAATCTATATTCTAAAAGTCGGTGTTTTCTTAAGCAACACTGAATATCCCTGATTACCTCCCAAGAAAGGGATGAAATTAGCTTGCAATTTGGAAGAAATAAGACTCAGCAGCATACTACCATGAGTAAAGCATTAAAGAAGAAAATAATTTTCTTGCTTTCCAATTTTTCCACTCATCTTAGTGAATATTATGACGTGGGGAATGAGCCATGCTACATTTTCAACAAACTTTTGTGTAGAGGTATTACTGTCTTGGGAATGCTTAAATCTAAGAGTTTTAAAGAAATAACAAAACATATTTTACACCAATTCTGAGGTGTACCATTTCCATTGTCTATTGTGAAGTCATTGTAAGATCTGTACTTTTCACAAAGTATTTATACTATCTGCAAATTGTTGTAGGCTCTGTTAGTCATCTCCATTTCATTGCTTATTTTCACTCCTGCAGCATTAATTACAGACCACAGTATCAATGCAATGAAACAACAGTAGGCAGAAAGGACTTGTTTTGGGTTATTGACAGCCAATATGTAGACTTGAGCCTTCCTGTTTCTCCACTCCCACTTGTAGAAAAGGTTTTGGATGTTAACAATTGCTATATTTCTTTAGTTATTATGTAAAGTATAAATTTAAGCTGCTCTTTATGGCCCATATGCTGTCTCACCCAATCTAATGCTATTACCAACAGATACATTTCCACACATTATCTTGTTTTGGCAGGTGATGCTTGATTTAGGCTTGCAAGACAAAAGTTCTGTGTGTTGGCTTCAGCAAGAGAATTAAAGTTAAAATTATATTCTAGCCTGCAATACTGCAGTATCAGTTACAACTGTCTTATCAGTGTAGGAAAACACGTGTGTGTGTTTGTGAAACACACTTGTTTCAGAAATGAAAACCACCTTCTATTTGAGAATACTGATAGTTTTGTAGTGTATCACTTGCCATTAGCAAAAAGAATACTTAAGGTCTCAATATGAAAAAAAAGCATTGTGTGAAATATTCATTGAAGAAAAAGCATCTTGTACATTAATTTTTCTCTCATTAGTGTTGTTTGGTTTCCTACCACTGTAGTGTTTCATATAGAGTCTTTTATCTAGTTTCTGATCTTGAAAGTTCATTGTGTTAATGATAGGCAATGGATACCCTTTAAGGATATCCGTTGTCCACAGCAGAATGAAGTTTAGTCATTTCAGGAGAATGAAGAAGATGGAAAACACAGAAGTTGAAAGGGCTTTTTTCCAGAATACAAGGAGATATATCCTTGTTGTCCTGATCCCATCTGCAATTCCTTTGAGGAGCAAAAAATATTCAGGTGCTGATGTCTGAGGAATTTGGTCCGCCACGAACAGTGGAAGTTTTCCACTGCTTTTCACTGTGAGTGGGAATGTGTAAGAGGAAGTGTTGGGAGGAGTGGGGTGTGAGGATGCAGACTAATGGAGTATGGAGAGATACACAGTAGGGATCCAGAGCCTAAAGCTAGTGGGCATCCATTACAATTATGGTGAATGACACCAATGGAGATTTTCTGTTTTGATTCTTAGGCTGTCACAATGGACAAGAAAGTAGTTGAAAAATTTTGGCTAGTGTATATTTTTGTGTTTATCCTTTAATTTCCATTTCTCCTTAGATTTTTCTTTAATATTAAACTCATTTTCTTCATTTGAATCACGGTTCTTTCAATGTTGAGGAGAATAAAATTGTCCAAAAGCTTTAAGACACTGTTTCCATAAATATTTTATATCTCTGTCAGCCATCCTAATATATGGCTAATAGGTAGCCACTACATGGCTGAGATGTTCTATTTTAAATACCTGTTTGTTACTCTCTGATAGAACCCAAATCAACCTATTCAACTACTTTTTCTGATCTGTCATTTAAATACTTAAAAAATCATGTGATGTCGCTCCAAGTTATTATTGCAGGAAGAACTCACCAAGTGGAGACAAAAATACTCAGTAAAAAAATTGTTGAGGTCCTTTAATCTATAATCATACTCTCACTCCTAGTATGCTGAAAAGTGTTTAAACCAATAAAACACAAGTTTCTTAAGTAACTGTTTCAATGATGTGTTAACAGTCAATGGCTGCCAAGGGGGAAAACTGTGAAAGTGATCAGACTTTGTGTCTCAAGCCTAATAAAGCTTCAAAGGCTAACCACGTTATTGAAGTGATGAGGTGTTTAGACTTTAAAGCTGTACTCACAGCCCTCACCATAAGCCTCTGTATTAGATTTCTAATGGAACTTTCTGTAAAAAAGGACTGTGAGGAAGCCAGGTTTAAAAAAAAGATGAATAAGAGAGAAGTAGGTAAGGGAGAGATCAAAATATAAGTGATTTAATCAGAAAGTATGTGGTCTACAGATTAATTTTCATATGAAGTATGGAGACTGATGATCAGTACCAAAGAAACTAAGACGGTTATAGGGACATTTGGAAGTAAAGCATTGTTTTGTAAATTCTAAGGATGTAGCACATCAGTTACTGCGGTTGATGTTTGCTACTCTGGCAGCTCTTAACATAAAACAAGCTCATCAGAAGCTTTGCCAGATAACCTCTGGCTCTTTAAGTATATTTTTGAACAACATGTATAAATTATACTTCATGTACAACTCTGTCAGTGAAACACAAACTGTGTAACTCTATAGCTACTGCTTGCGAAGTTGGTAGACTTTTTCGCTGCCAATTTGGTAAATTGTGAAATTGCAGTAAAGGTTAGTTCCATGTCAAAGTTGTTATGTTAAAAGCTCTCTTAACTACTTCTCACGGAAGATTTTGCATGAAGGGAAACTTCAAACAAGATTTGAAATAAATCTAGAGACTCTAAGTTAGACAATTCAGAAACATGATGTTTCCAGTTCTCAATTTTTTTTCTCTGTTGTTGTCCATGTCATTCCTCACATAGTTGGGTTTAAGAGTAATTTACTGAGCAATCACTACAGTGCCAAAAGGGTGGGGATCACATACCTGAGATGATTTTAAACTATAGGTCCTTTATTATTAACTGTAACAAAAGAAGCATATAGCTCAGGACAGGGTAAAAAAGTAATCAGACTTAACTCAGCTTCACTCAGTGTTTCAACCATTTTAATTGTTGAAAAAGCAGAGAGAAATAGCCAATACTGGTCTGCAAGTAACTGCAGCAAGTCTTCTAGTAACCTAAAAATCTTCCAGAACTTTAGCCAGTATCTGTTCTCTACACTACTTCTGCGTCTGGGGATATGTCCAAAAAGTACAAAAGGCTTCTTGAAACAATACAAGTTAATGTATAAAATTGTCACAGAAACGTTATTCCAGTCTGAATGAAGAAAGAAGGGAAATGTCTGGCTAGGGAAGCACCAGAGGGTAGGAAAAGGGCCGTAAGGAGGACAGGTCCCGATGGGATCTTGAATAGGCGCTCACCAAGAGTCTGGCACTTAGATGTGCTGCTTCTCAGGACACCCAGCTCTGAAAATAACAGCCCAAGAAAAGGGAAAGCCTAAACCAAGGAATAGCATAAGCCAATACTGGACAGCCTCAAGCCATTCGAAGGTGATTAAGGAAGACAAAGAGCAGGGAAGGAGCCAAAAGACACTTAGATAAGGAGACAAAGGACAGTGAGTAAATCCTCCCTGCCTGGGGCAGGCGGAGATACAGAAATCACAGTCACGGTCAGCCCATACCAGGATACAAAAGGCTTAGGTATGCATGGAGTTGTGTATCTGAGCAAGAGGCAGGAGACTTCTGGAGGACTCAGTAGCTGGTATCCCTTGTCCCTCCTACAGGCGCAAGAAAACCTGGGCAGAATTCCTGAGGTCCTGGTGTCTGCAGCACGGACAGGTATCTTCTTGGAGCTTGTGAGAATGTGAGTATGACAGTGTAACTGAGTGCATGAAATCAATTTTCTGTCACTGTTTTTATAAAATAAAATTACCTTCACCTTCCATCGGTCTCACTGAGGTGTTGCTGCAGTGGTATGGCTGGTCCTGCCGCCTTAAGCTTACTCCATCTCTCTGCTGTCTCTTACTGTCCAAGGTCTTTCATGCAGAGGAGAGTAAAAGAAGGTCTGCATATTTCTCCATTGCCAGTTTCTGAAGTGAAAGGGGTGCTTATAGAGCATAAATCTCAGCAGAGACTGTAAATGGCATCATTTCTACGGTGACCTCCACAGTATTTGCTAGGCCTTGGAAGAGCATGTGATTGAATTTTGGAAGTGAGAAAAAGACAAATGCAAAGAGCAGTGTCTAGTACATTGTTTTCCTCATTTCTCCCATGTCACCTAGGAAAGCTAACTTATGTTTGATGCTCTGCTGAAAATTTTGTGCAAAAAGCCTGGTTGCCCTTTGTGAACATGTGTGCTTATTAATTTGAAATAAATAGTCCCTCGTAGGCTCTGTCTCTTCTTCCTATCTTCACCTTTTGCTGTCTGCCTCCAGCTTTTCCTGACTTGTCAGACTCCTTTCCTGACATCCCACAGTCTTTCCTTTTCCCAGCCCTGCTAGCAGATCTGTTCCTCTGGAAATACTGCACTAAAGATGTCAGGCAAATGAAAGAGAAGACCAAAACTTTACTGAAAATGTAAAATGGAAAACAAAAGTTTGAGCACAGCTCAACTTTGCAGAGCACAAACTAATGACAGATGTTGCACTTGCTAGAATCAGCGGTGAGCATTCGCATTGCTTACAACAGTTCCTGCTCCTTCTCTAGTGAGGACTGTGTGTTTGCAGACTGCTTCCTACATGATGGCAAATTATACCTTATTCAATTGGGTGTTTGTTCACATTTCCCCTTCCAAAACTGTGTCCTTTTGCTTTGCAGTCACCCATTCTATCCCAAACCTCCTCCAGTTTGCTATCTGCCTTAGCTATTGTATATAGTACACATCGCGGCTTGGCTTAACGCATAGCGGCTGAGACTTCGGCAGGAAAATAGAAGACTTTTGTTCTCTTCAATATATGATTACTGGACTGCCTCCCTCTCTTTCTAGCAGGTTCGCTGCTTCTGTAGGGGTCCAGTGGGGAACATGGCAAACAGAAATTGCAGAGTGCAATCGGTCTCAGAGCAGTTAGCATCCTAACTCTCTGTCAGGATCGGCTCACATCTGAGGTGTAATTCTGGTTGCCATTTGGTGGGAGAGAATAAAGCTCTTTGCTGTCAGGATGGTCAAGAGACAGAGAGTCTGGAATAAAATTAAAAGGAACTATTTCTTAAGTGTCTTTGAAAAGCCCTCTGAGTGGTTTAATTGAGTACCAGGATGAAAAGGTCTTTCTGAGTAGTGGTTCTGGCTTAGAGAACGTGGTGGTGGGCGAAGAAAGCCTGATCCTGAGAAGTGGTTCTGGCACAGAGGGCCATGGCATGGGCCAGCATCTGCTTGCAGGTTCTGGGCTTAGAAAATGGAAGAGGAATAAGCAAGAGACAGGAAAATGATACATACTGGCTGCAGAATGTGCTATCAGGCTAAGCATGCTAGTGCAAGGAAATCTGTCCACTCAAAGTTATTATCACACTTTCTTTAAAACAAATATGACGCAATTGGCTACTTTTCCCATGTAGCCTCAGCAATTTTGATGTGGTCCAGTGCATCTGGATTTATTGTAACATCTGACCATAACCTCTTTCAGTCCTTCTTAATGATTAGCACTTGTATTAATTATTTTACAATCAGCTTAACCACACACAGTTCTTGCCTGATGTGATAACAGGTATGTACTTACTCACACTCAAGAGACTAAGGTGTTTATATATATTCTATAAACCACAGATCAAGAGCCGTGAGCAGGAATCAGTCTATTTTAGCCACTGCTTTGGCACTTTGCTCATTTTCTCCCCTTTTTTTGCTCAGGTCAGAATCGAGCTCTGAGCCAACTCCTATATTGTACGTAAGGTAACTGTTGTCTTATTCTGAAAGTGTGTCTGGATGTTGGTCAGAAGAAGCATGGTCTGAAAGAGGAGCTAGACTTACAGTGGAGCGGGGAACCTTAAAGATTTTAAATACATTCTACTGTGCAACTAAATAAATGTTTGATAAGCTTAGCTCTGTAACTTATAGACACCCCCCGCCCCGATCCTCAAACACTTACTATAAATAAAACTTGATATCGATAAGAAGTACCATATGGATATGTTATAGAAGGATGTTTTATTGTACTTCATTGTACTTTCTTGTTTGGCACTTTTCTGAAACTTCTTGCTTGTGGCTGTCCACACCCCAAACCTCTGAACACCTTCCAGCAGTTCTGCACTATGTACATTTTCTTTATTATCCTGCTCTGCGGCACAAATATAGTAGTATCAACCCACAGTTTTCATATCCACCCTTTTCACAGGTGGACATTTTCAGGGTTTGAATACTGGGGTGCAGGACTGTCAGAAAGCTATTTGCAGTATTTCAGAAAAGGAGATACCAAATTGTTGTGCTTTTCTAAAGCTCATTGTTCAGGATTTCTCAGGGTGGTGGCTTTTGTGGTGGTATTTTGTTCTTTCTTCCTCAAGTCTGTATTTTTGTGCATACTGACAGAAGAAAAAAAATATTTTTACATAGAGAGGTTAAATGTAGTTTTTCTAAACTGTTTTGAAAGCACCCAGACATATGAAAAATAGTATTCTTATGATACACAAATACCTAAAATATATCCAATAATGATAAAATATGGTAGAAAATCCACTGATCTGATTTTAGTTTCTGATGTATATAGTCAACACATATGCATATTTATGACTGTCTACAAGTAGAGTATAGCATACAATTAATACGAAATTTAAATTTAATAAAATATGCTATGTATTATATACAGATATGATATGATTCACTTTTGCACCACACCCCCCCCCCCCATAATGCTATAACAATGTCAATAATGCTATAAATATTCAAGGTCAAATTGGAATATAAAGAAGAATTGGGAAAACATTACTAAAAATACTAGTTTTCATCATAGTTTTTGTGCATTTGAGTTTGACTTTGTAATAAATGTTCTTCATTCACTCTAGGATGACTAGACATGAAATAAAATTATATGGCTGTCTGTCATATCATATTCCTTCTGCAAAATTCATTCCAGAACTTAGGTAATTCCTTCCAGAATTTCCAGTAAGATATTTTGAAAGACTGCAATGTTTAAACTCCCAATTCTATCTCAATTTCCATTATTAAAGTAACAATACTGCCCTAGGAAGAGCATCACATTTCAAGCTTTCACTAAGCAAGATTTCTTTATGCAAGAGTAAAAGCTACATTTTAAAATATAGGAAAAGTCTCAGATATGAAACTGAAAGCTTAGATTTTAAGCTAAAATAATGGGTCACAGTGAAAATTTGAAATTTCAAGAAATGAACTTCTCTTCAAAAGAAAGTAGACAAGAGAAGATTCAGGAATTGTGAGTTCTTCTGCAGTCAACTGCTGTTGAAAAGAGTGCAATAAAAGTTATTTTTTTTGTTTTAGTTAACAAGATTTTTAATAATCAGATCTGTTTTTCTTTTCATGAAGGATGAATGCTTTGTCCAGATCATACTGATCTTAGTTGACATATTTCTCACTTGAGTTTTGGTTTAGCTCGCTGAATTAGCATAATATTTTGTAATGGGTCCAGTCAAAAATGCATGGAACATCCAGCTTGTTATGTGAGCTAAACATCTTCCATTCGATTGCAAACTAGTTTTTATAACTATTATTTATGTTACTTGTTAGAGAAGTACATGTATATAAATGAAGGAAAATACTTCATCCAACCTTAATAAACTCCTGAGCTGTGTTCTGTCTCTCTCAGAAACTTGCTAAATTACCTTTTTCTCCAGCCCAACAGAGGAGTCAAGCACGACAAAAGCTATAAAACACTGATAGAACAATCAGTCAGGTTTAAAATGTTGTAGTGTCAATCATTAATCAGCCGGTTTACACATGGCACATTATTCTTTTGAATGGTAAATGTTGTTATCAAGTTAACCAAAGCATTATTAGATTATTTGTTTTCACTTACTCAGTGTAGGTCTCCCATGTGTTATTTCATAATCCCTTGGGTGTGAGAGGAATTTAAACCTAATTGTGGCTTACTTAGCTTGTTTATAGAGCTAACACTTTTCACTTCTGTGTCTCTACATTACCTGCTTAAGAAATTACTGTTATGTGAAAAAACAATTAAAAAAACAACCAAATTTAAAACAAATACCAAAATTATTACCTGCAGTATGTTACAACCTAAATCGATAATGAAAACCATACTTTTTCATGTACATTTTTGTGGAAATAGATTGTTTTATTTTCTAAAGGCAAATTTTGCTGTTGTCCACACAACTTGTAAGCTTAATGAAGATAACATATATATAATAAATGTCAGAGTATTTTTATTTGGAATTTTCCTCTCAAATATGTATACACTAAGAACTAAATAAATAGGCTTAAAAGTATGTAGTTTGACTGTGTCAACTATGTAAGATATGAAGATGCTGATAAATTTTGTGGACAAGTAATATAAAATTCCTACTTTTTATTAATTGGCTTATAATTTCAAATGAACTCGCATGGCTACAGCTGCATTTTTGATCTTTTTACTTCTTGACTTGTTTCTGGAAAATATGCATTTAGAAGTAAGTACTTCCCTGAATATGTATGTTTTCTTGAACCTGTGAGAACCAGTGTCACCACTTAGACATCTAATTACATGGCAATTAGTGCATATATACGCATATGTAATTGTGCACTGATATAATGCACTAATTGTGCATTATGTATGTATATGTCTGCACTAATTATGCATTATATATATTTTTATATATTTATATGTCCATGGTATATGTGTATGTATATTTATGTGTGTGTATATGGTATATAGAGAGTATGTGCATGAGAAGCTATATTTATGTGTGAGTGTATATAAATATATATGTAGAAAAAATACATAGCTGAGAGCTTAACTGCCTTTACAATTAATTGCAGAAAACAGCGTATGAGACATGTAGACTGCAAAGTTTTGATGAAAAGCAGCCTCATTCATAATGCAGCTTTTGTTGTTAACTTTTGCATGATTCTTTCTGAAAATGAGTTGTTTCCTCTTAGTATAGATAAACAAGGGTGACTATCAGAATGGGAGATAATATTGTTGCTATTTAGTGGTTACAGAAGCCGCCAATACTTTACTGCTTTGTTATTTCTGTTCAAAGTGAAGGAAAGTGCTGAGCAGCATAAAATGGGTCTTTATCCAGGTGTAGAAGGTCCCCTTCCACGTGTAAGTGGAAGAAAGGTAAATACGTGTGTACTGCTATCCTCAATGCCTCTTGCAAGACAGGGAATTAAGAATCCCCATCCCTGGAAACATTCAAGGTCAGGCTGGACGGGGCTCTGAGCAACCTGGTCTAGTGGAAGATGTCCCTGCTCATGGCAGGGGGGCTGGACCAAATGACCTTTAAAGGTCCCTTCCAACCCAAACTATTCTATGATTAAGAGCTGTACATCTGTCTGGACCACAGTGTGGAGCGCAGCTAAAAGTCTGGGGCCGGTGAGAGTTTCTGCAGAGACCTGCCCAGGCTGCCCTGCTCCTGCCGCAATCCGGGGCACCGTGGGCCATTTTGGTGGGACACAGGGATGGAGATAAACATGCTTTCAAGGCATCCACCTCCAACGTGTACCGTGAATTTTCTCCCGAGCTTCTTGCAGATGTAGGTTAGGATCTGTCACTGTAAACAACAGATGTGAAAGGAACATTTTTACTTTTGGAAAATTTCTGTTAATTCAACCATTGGGTTTAAAAATCCAGAGTTTGTTAAAGTGTTACTGCTTTGAACCACGTAGACATCTCTTTTTCAATGGCTTTTCAGATTTCCTTGCTTTTTAAAAAGATTTTTCTTCCTAAGGCAGACAGCAGAGCTACCTTTATTTCAGCAAGACTTTTTGTAGGGGTCTGACAAGGTTCAGGCTGTCACCAAACACAAAAAGAAAGTGGGTTTTGAAGAAAGGCATTCTTATGTGTCCTTTTTTATCTTCAGCCAGGAAAGTTTGAACTCACATGGCAGTATTAATTTTTTCACCGATGAAGTCTAACAAGTTTGCTAGTCTAACCAATAAACTAAACGGGCTGAAACCTACTCTCTGGCAGCAAGGCCAGCTGGTGTGAAATGGTCTGTATCCAAACAATTAAACTCTGTTAGCCTCCAAAAGAGAGTGGTGGCAGGCAAAATAATTATTGGGAACGGTCCCTTGAATGTGCTCATTCCTGAACCTTGCACAGAAGTTGTTTGGGACAGTAATATTTATTTCATTTAAGAGCCTGCCAGCACTCTTCTATGAATAGATGTTCAAGTCAGAGGACTCTTGCTTTAGTTAATTTGCTAGTACAGACATAGCCACAGTACTGCAAAGACAGAATGTTAATATTGCCTTTAAAGCTAACTTACAAATAATGAATTCTACAAAACAATAGTTTCAGTAGTAAAAAGCAGAGCTTGATGATGAATTTGGGAGGAGGCAAACTGCTGTGTTGGTTTTGGCTGCGGAAGTTGTGTATGTGTGTGTTTCAGCACTTATCTCTTTAAATAACAAACTTGAAATTTTTCCCCTGTGATGTTGAGTGTTCAGTGTTTTACCTGAAACAATGGGCTGTTAGCATGTAGCAGGCATTTTTAGCCAAGCACTATGAAAACTTGCAAATGCTACCCGTGATTATTTTTAAATAATCCATATTCAGATCCCATTTTGCGGGTGTCGTGGTTTAACGCAGTTTAACAGCAGTGTCTTGGTTCTTTCATAATCTGCCATTCCATTTCAGGAAACTATCTATTTGAAAAAATGTTATAAAAAGCAGTACTACATAACATATTTTTCCCAAAAGAGAGCTAGGTGCACTTTAACTTAATTAAATCAACTGCATAGTTGCTTGCAACATATGGATTTGTTCCCGAAGTATGAATTTCAGAGAAAATGCCACTCCTCAAAGATATCAGTTATCAGACCACAATTTTTTCTTTTTTTTTTAATATCCAGAATATAAGAGTCATCTGAAAACTGTTCAAGCCCTGACTGAGCTGTTGAAAAGAAGGCATCTTGCTATCCTTTATGAAAAGCATTTTGCATCTAAGAGGTCAATTTAAATTTCTGCAAGTGTTGCTAATGAAGCAAAACTGCTAACGATTGCACTTTGTTTTTTTCTTTCAACTTCAAGAATGAGGATGGAATACAGATGAGTCAAGATCACTCCACAGTCACACACAGCCTGAGAGAAGGTCTCACCAGCCCTGAGTACCACTTCTGTTCAAAATCCTTCCATCCCGCTGGAGTGCCCAAGTGCTTTCAAGGAGGACTTAACCCTCTCGTAAATAAAAAGAGGCGTTTTCTTATTTTTTGCTTTCCAGTGACAGCTTAGTTTTGTTTTCCCTAGTTCATTTAGAGGCAAAACAGTTTCTTCAGTAAAGCCATGGACCTGAATTCCAGTCATTTCTCCAGCTAAATATCAAAATTGAAGTTGTTCAGCAATTGGTGCCCATTGGGCTGGATTTGTGTTGGATCCTCATCCAGCTGAGTCCTACTTAGTGACAGGGTTTCTGAGTCTCGAGGTGCCTTTTCCTACATCTCCCTTTGCGCAATGATGATCATGAAGCTTGATTGCTAGATGTGGGTATAGATTATATACCAGAAGGTGGAATCATGACTGTAAAGATTAGAAGTTATTTTATTTTATAGACATTTTTTGCTATCTTCAGGTGCATAAAAGTTTTAATCCTTTTTTCCCCAGAGTCCAATCTTTAGTTTGTCGGATATGAATTTACTTTTGTTTATTTGGATTGAAAACCAGCAGAGGACCTTTTGCTTTCAGATATGTAGTTATAAGATCTTTTCTGTTCTCTTCTGGGAGAGAGAATTTGTAGCTTTATTCTTTTTAAAACCCTTAAAAAATGTGATTGAAATTTTCTATGGCAACAAAACCAAAGGATGCATACAGCTTTCATGCATCATGTATCTACCCGTTAATTTATGTGAACTGAAACTAAAGATTATTTTCACCTCTTACTTAGAAATGTTTACAGACATTACAAATCTTAATTAATACATTTTCCTTTTGGAAGAAAACATTTATACATCTCTGATGCATTTCCTTTTGAAATTCTATACAAAGTACTTGGCAAAGACCTGTATGGTGACCGGGAATCTAGATCCCTGAAAGTTTTAAGGCCTATTTCTGTGACTGGATTCAAAAGTCTAAAGTGATGGAAACTGCAACTTGTACCACCCATGAATTATTAGCATTGTAAATTATGCTATTTGATACTGTGTTGCACAGCAATCTACAGTGAATTATTGTGTGTTTATACTTTACCCCATATTTTGTTTTCCCTGCCACCCTGTTATCATTTGCCCCGGGATTTCCGACCTCTTTTCTTACAGCTCTGTTGTAAATACTTGACCTCTCATTCTCTCATTTGTCTGTTTTCTCCCGCTGAGTCTTTTCCTCTTCTCATAAAAGTCAGCTGGAGAGACTTCAGGCCGTTGAGCGATAGCCTGTCCTGGGCAGCGACCCAAGTAGTGCTGTGCCGCTCCGTAGGTTGCATCCCGGCAGAGGATGCCGCCAGCAAGGCGGGCTGCGGGCAGAGCGGGATTTCCTCGGTGGTACTAGGAAGGACAAGGGGCTTTTTGCAGCCAGCTGGGACTGGGGAGGGAGTAGTAACCGACGCAGGTGCCGTAGCACCTTGTCTGGCTGGTTCAGTGTAAAATTTGCTCGCGACACTGGCTTTCAAAATCTGTTCTCCCCGAGTGAAAAAAGTACACTTCCAGCTTTTGAGGAATATTAAGAATCTTTCATTTCTCCCATGCATTCACCTCTGTTGCATTGCAGGATGTTCTGACCTTTAAATATAAGATTAAGAAAACAACAGGCCAATAGCCTAGAGGACTTCTGCAATCCATACATATATTCATTCTGCTTTGGTTAATGAAACAGTTGGAAAAAGAATGAAGGTGAAGGTTCAGATAGTTTCTTACCAGCTTGAGAAATTAGATCAATTTCAGGAAGAATATAACCTGCAATAAATGACTCAAAGAAAGATACAGTACTATCCAGCCATTTGCAAGTGTATTTTTGTTATTGCAGCACATAGGTTAGGTCAGAGATCTGGTAGATATAACACAATCAAACAAAAATTCAAAGCAGTACGCATAGGGGAAAAAAACCCACAAAACAAAGCAAACACCCGCCTCCCCCCCCAACACCCCTCCGGAAACAAACAAAAAGTGAAGTATTTCTTTCTTTTGGTAGCATTTGTTGTTTCACAGCACAACTTTAGCTGAACTAATCTCTAAATGGTGAGATTGATTTAGGGCTACAATGGTTCTCTCAGACCTTGTGCTGCCTGGGTAGAACAAAATGGGTGTGATAGCGGCTGCTGAGGGCTCCGCTCTAATATGCCCTTAGGGAACAACCTGCCACAGATAGTCCCCTAATTTAGCCAAACTGTTTGTATGGCCAAGTTTTTACAGTTCAGCTCCAGAGCTGGCTTCCGGCACATTTTTTTATATATAATATTCTCACTGCCTCCTTTGAGACTATCTTTAATTCCCAAGATCAGAGAAAGCCTCTTCTTTTTTTCCATTACAGTGACTCCTTGACTTGCCTTAAAATTAATGGGCCCGGTGCTTTTACCATGCTTTCTTTGCTTCCCTCAGTAAATGACTGGGGTTCTACGTTTCCTTTTGTTTCTGTAAGCTGATTCTCTTCTGTAAGAATTATTTCCTCCAGTCAACACACAGACTTGGAGCACATGTTAAAATCAGTTGTCCTGACTGGTCCATTGGACGTCTGGCCTGTTATTATAAACTCTTACTACCTGCCTGGGCCAGCCACTGGTGAAGGCTCCTGGAAAAAGCCATTTGGATCCTTTACTTTTAGGTTTTACCAGAGAGTTATTCTTTACTGCTGCCATGTGGGAGCCAGTTCTCTCATGCCTTGGCCGAGATGGGGAATATCACCAGCTAACCCATTTATCTGAGTGAAGTGAACCTTGCTTCACTTACCTGAAGAGAGCAAGGTAAATACTGATGTGTCAGATGTACTGTATTTCATTGTAATTCCATCGCTGTGAGGTCTTAGACACTCTAATACAGGTCCTATGTTAGTAGTGTTTTCATGATCTCTAAAGATCTCTAAGACTATTTCTACGTAGGCTTTTATGGGAAATTTAGTTGTTAAATTGGCTGCAAGCAGGCACATGCTTTCTTCCCCAAATTAAATAGAGACATTGAAAACTGAAAATAGAAAGTTATCTTGAAAACAAATGTTCTATTACCGCATTCAGGAGAAACCTGCTTACAGCTCATGCCAAGATCTCCATACAAGTAAGGCTTCAGAAAAATTGATTACAGAAGTAGTTATTATGTTATGATCATTTACCAAAAAGGGTTGTTAAATATTTCTGCTAAATGCAAAGTTGCTTTGCATAATAAAGAGAAGTGCAGATACAGACCAATTCATTTTTATGTAGCTACGGGAAATCATTAAGATTAGAACTATGGAAAATTAGAAATCCACGGCAAATCCTGGATCTAAATGAACTGCATTTTAGTATGTAGCTCTCACTGCTTTATGAATGTGGCAACAAACATTTGCATTGTGAAGAAGTCTGTAAGCAAATTATATGTTGCTCTATTTATCTTTATTGATACTAGTAGTTTCCCTTGATTACTGAATCAGGAATCTACAATAAAAATCATGAGGCTTAATTAATCCACTTCACTGATTATAAGCTGTCATACAAGATAATAAGGAAAAGGAATTTTGTCAGTTGCATTTTTGTTGCAACACATTTGATAACTTCCAATAAATATAGAAGTGTTCTTACCCAAAATGCATTTTCCAGTGTTTTGAACTCACTTAGAAGTCATTAGCTTCAGGCAACAGACAAAAATTGCTGAGTAGGCTTGGAAAGCAGATAATCATCATCTATCTGGGCTTCGCTCTACTATTAGATTACAGTCAGCATGAAAAATAAAAAACATGAGGAAAAGGCATTTGACCACGAGACCTGAATGTTCATTGTTTTAATGCCAGCTGAGGAAATTCTGGATGTCAGTAAACTGGAGGCGCTTTTGGTGTTGTATTTGATCTTATTTCTTCCATCAATATAGGATTTTTTAAATAGTTGTTTGTAGCTTCATGGCTACTTACATCTCAATTAGCCAGAAGAGACGAATTAATGGACATGCAGCTATATGCATAAATACTTTTTAATTCTTTTCACCTGTGAAACTTACTCCAGGACTAAACAGGAAACAGGGACCAGGAAAATTAGGAAAATTAGTGTCTTCGGTTTTGCAGAAAACTAAGCATTTCACAGTCATGCTTCATACTTCATGCAGAAGAGAGAAGAAAATTCCCTGTTTTGGGAGGATAATTTTGCTTGAAAGCAGTGTTCAGTGCTAAAATGTCAAAATGCCTTTTGGGGTACAGCCACTGCTCCTCCAGGGAGAAGAAAAACAGCCAACATCTTCACTAAGCAGCTGTGGCCAAAGTGGAAAACAGTAATAATGGACTGAATTTATGAGCACATGGGTTACTGCATGAAGTTAATCACAAGTTACAGGTATTCTGACTCACAAATCCAGCAGTTTGCGTGCAAGTTTTAACTCTCTCCCCCCAAAAGTTCTTCCTGGGCACTCTGAAAGAGTCAAACTAAAAAGACAAATTAAGAAACAAAAGCCTCTAAAGGTTCAGAAAAGTCTCCAGAAAACCTCCATATGAGTGTCCTCTGCCCTAGCGTTTGGACAGAGGTGGAGTTTAGCCACCACGCTCTGCTGCCGCGGGCCTGGACAGCGGACACGGCTGGATCCTGGCTGCACCCACCGCCCGGGCAGGCCGTGCTGGATGGACTGGAGGAGCGGGTCCATAACTCCGGCAACAGCCCGTGGTCTAACTGAGTTGGACCAGCCTGCTGGTATATGTTAAAGAAGCCCAAGGCTTATTCTTATTTATATGGTGTACCATTTATCCTAAAGACTCAAAGATCACCTGGAGATCATTGGAGTTCAGAACCCAGGTTCCCTCAGCACATGTTACAGCTGGGAAAAGTGACAACAATTTTTTCCCAGCGGATTTTTCCCAGATCGGTTACATAAGTCTAACACTTCCATTGCCAAGTGTGCGAAGTAACATGTTGCTTTAAACTAGCAGAGCTGCAAAAAATTAACCGGAGCACAGCTAAGAACTGCAACAAACTGATTTTTCACTTTGGCTTTTGAGGTCCCGACCATAACAGGTGGAAAAAAGGGCAGCTACCCTCAGACAACTTTCATGTCTAAAACACAGCTTGCTCAGCCCCCTGGTTGGTGGTTCACCCACTAGAATTGCTTATTGTCAGCAGAAACTAAAGAGCATAAAGCGATGCAGAACATAGAGTTTGCTGCAGTGCGTCACTTCCCAAGCAAAGTTGCCCTCCCAAGGCTGGTGGCCACAGCTCCGGGCACCCAGTGGGTTGCCTGTTCACGTTGTCTCTCAAGACAAAATATGCACAGATTTCCTGAAGAATAAGCAGCCTAATCAGAGTGCAGACTTGCTGCACCATGTGTGCTTCATTAATTATTATTATTCATGTTTTAATTGTTATTATTTTACAGTACCCAAGAGGAATGTAGGGGTTTTGTCATCTGTTAGAGACACAATTAGAAGAGCTAGGCTCAAAGGAGCAGCAGAGGCAGATGGTATATTGGCAGTTAAATTTATAAAACTCTTCTCTCAAGTCTCGCCAGCAAGCAAAATAGCTTTTTTTTTTTTTCCATTTGCTTTCAGGCAAACAGTTTATTTCAAGATGAGCTTTCTGTAGTTGAGAGGGTAGAGAGGGACATGACTGGGTCTGTCAAGAGTTTTGACGCTCAGAAAAAAACCCAAGAAACTAAAATTATTTTGACTGAGTCACAAATCTTTTATTCATATGTTCTTGCCACAGAGAAACCTCTACTAGTTTCTAAACCAAATAATATGTGCCATGTGTCCAGCTTCTCTCTTCTGTCTGTCACGTTTCTAGTTAACCTTGTTAACTGGGTTAGTGGAAAAACACTGGTGTAATGTAACACAGGCAGTGACCTGCCAGATGACCTATGCAGATCAGATGAAGAATATCAATTTCAGGGTTGATTGGGGGTGTGAATAGGGCCACTACCGCTAATAAAAGCGAGGGGTTTTTTATAATCAGACCCTCACAGCAAAGCAGTAGCCTTCCGAGGTACCGGGAGCTGATCTGAACCGCAGGTGAGAGTGCAAGTGTTCACATACCAGAAAGAAAAAAAAAAAGTTTACTGAAAGGGCAAATAGTAAGGCTGTCAGAGAGCTAGGATTACTTGTTTAAATGGCATTTTGGGTCAGGAAGCAGCTGGTCTTAAATAAGCAAATACGGCTTAGAAATGAGTATTGTGCTCTGTAAATATGGTGATGTACAGGAGTTAAAGGATTTAAAGACCAACAAGATATTGCGGAGTTTTCCAGCTTTCTACTGGTAAAACGTGCAACCTGTGAGCATTTAGGTAAAATTACATTACAGTTCACAAGAATTATGTGAATTAAAATTATCCCAAAAATGTATTTTTGGTATAGTGTGAATACCCTTAAGCTCCTGGCAGCGGGTCAGATTCTGCCAGTCCATGTGTTACTTTTGCAACACCCACATTTCCCATGCAGATTTTTTGAAGGTTCTGCTAAGCTGCACGCTGCAGTGCTTTTTTTTCAAGGACACATTATTTAGCTATATTGCATGGGCTCCTCCTCTCTCTAGCACCTCTGCAGAGCAAATCATTTATCCTGAACTCTTTTACCCAAGCGGGGCATGGATGGGTGAAAGCGTGGCCTCCTCGCTCTCCTCCTGCTGCCTGTGCGATGTGGAGCGGGGCCAGGCACACCCATGGGAATGAGAATCTTTTCTTACTAGCCTCCAGCGAGTTCACTAGACCTGGTGGAAACACATGTGTTTCAGATATTTGGGGGGGCGGGAGCAAGAAAAAAGAAAAGATTTATGAGTTCTGCCATGCTTTCCAGCCGCTTTATAGAACAACTGAAAGTTTTCAAATATTCCAAAATGTAAAATGGAATAGCTTGTTTCAGAAAAATAAATCAGTTGTGTCTTTCCCAACCAACTCATTGCTCCAGGCAATGGGAGGGATGTGTGTTATACCAGAGAGGAGAAACTGTTACTGGTGAAGCGATTAGTTTGTAAGTCCCCACAACAGAAACCCCAACATTATTAGCACATTACTCTGCTTGCTTTCTTCAAAGAAGTCCAAAGCACAATTAGCTATGCAGAAACATAAATAAATAGTTGTAAACTCACCAGCAAGTTTACATAGAAACACAACTAGGAACCTGGGTCATTGCAGGTCCCTAGATTCTATAGTCCCTTTCGTAAATTCATCATCATCATCTGAAAATTGGCATACATTTTGTCCATGTCATTTCTGTGCAAAAGCTGTCTCTCCGTTCCCTCGCAGTTTGTTGTACCCATGTTACACATCAGCTTAAATAGCTCATGTTCTGCCCTGCTGTTTATACCTGTCAAGTTGTTCTCAGTCTTCCCTTTGCTGAAGAACCTTTCATTTTTTTTCAGTGTTTTAAGTATAATTAAAGGAATTATTTAGGCAGTGTGTTAACAATACGTGATAAAGTAAAAAAAAAAAAAAAAGAAAACCTACACCCAAATTCTATCAAAATTAGTATGCACAGTTTGATTCTGGCTTGTGTCAGGCACACAGCTCCAGGAGAGCTCCCTCCCTGACTGGATGCTCTCCAGACGGTTGTGTTAGCATTACATTTTATGGGATCTCATATGCTGTAAATCGCTGGAGCCTGAGCATGGTGCTAGCTCTGCTCCTAGCTCTGGGCTCTGAGGCACGTTCTCCCCAAGCGCACGGCTGACATCTGAAACCCTTCTGTGAAGTCAGGACCCTATAGCTCAGTGCCTGGGCACAGAAATCCTCGCGGGCTGCCCTGCTGGGGAAAGGAAAAGCGTGTATTGCAGCATCGGAAGTCACATCCGTACACTGTAATTTCATAATATGTCAATTTGATAGCATGATATCAGCTGGAGACCACAAATGGTGCATAGGAAGATTTCCCAAATTACCACAGCTTGTAGGAAAATGTTTGACAGCTTGATTATAATACATGATTATAGGATAGAGCAAGTTTTGAGATTCAGAACCCCACCCTAACTATTACAAAAACCCCAAACCTTAGATTTTTAGCAAATTTAATTTAAAGACTGTGAGATCTGTTGCACAGATATGAATTTTCCCAATGAATAAGATCAGAGCATGAATGGAATAACAGTTCTCATTTATCCCAGTTTGGTACAAGCTACTTTCCCTCTGTTGCCAGTAAAGAACAGAACATTGAATAGCTAAATATATCTGCAACCTGAAAAAGATCAATAGAGATCTACAAATCTTCTATGGGCCTGAAGCTTTCGCTCAGAGGCATTGTTGACAAGATCTTTCCTTACTGCACAGAAAATAGAGGGAAATAGAGGATTTCTTCTTCCCAGGTCTTGAGAGAAATCTCTGTTTGTTAGAGTATGAGCAAATGTGAAGGTGCAGGGGGGGATAATCTGATTACTTCATATCAGATGAGTGAGGAAAGGTGTGCTTCCCCGCCGGGTTTTAATCACCGTCCCGTTGGAAGGAAACCTGGAATAGGTGCTGCTGGGGAGACTGGCAGCTGCTGGAGCGGAGGGAGGCAGAGAAGACATCTAGGCTTTGCTTCCTGTGCACTGCGTAGAGTTTGTGGGGAGCTTCATCTTTACCGGTGTTATCAGGCACATTTCCAATGCCTGCATCTACGCTGAGAAACAAACCAGCACCAGGAAAAGATCCCTAGCCCAGAAGCCAAGAGGTACAGACAAGCTCATGTGTACTTTGCTGACAGCTAGCCTCTTCTATGGTAAATTGCCTTGCAATTTATTCTGAATTTCCTTCTGGAATTTCCTTCTGGTCAGACTGTTTTTTTATGTTTTTGTCGTTTTTTTTGTTTTGGAGTTTGGTTTTTTTTTTTAGTTCAAAGTTTCTGATGTAATGTAAGAATACTTAGCAGAGATATTCCTATAGCATGAAACTGAGGGGGGGTATTGCATGAGGTCCCGTGTGACATAAGTGCATCTAGGGGCAAACCCTGCCTCTTCCTCCAGCGCCAAACTCTGCTTCTGTCTCTTGCTTCTTCCATGCTGGCCTTTGGGATCAGTCCTCAGGGTGAATTATTTCCAGAACCATAAACTGGAACTGTCTTTGAGAGGGCTCGCCAGAACAGCCCAAAGCAGCAAGGGAGCCAAGGACTAGCAGGGTGGATGATCAGAGCTCCTGTGTCCAGACTCGCTACCTGTTTTGGCAGAAAAACATGTCCATTGTGCTTGTTGCCTGCATAACAAACACACATAAACATAAAACCAGGCAAGGATTTTAAGAGCTGATCACCATTTTCACAGCTGATACTGTAACGCTCGCATAGCTTCAGACTAAAATAAGAACTTCAGAGATTACCTTTCTGTTAAAGCTTTGCCTAAGTACAAAAGTGATAGTTTTTCAGAACTCTGTGGCTGAGGCTCTTCTCATCTAATTTTAGATGTGTATATTTAACCTGTTCTTCTAGATTTTACCCATAATCAGTGAGGAAAAATAGTCAAGTTTAGGAGCACTATTCATTTCTAGGTGAGACCTAGTGGATACATACTGCATATTGCTGCCAAGGATGGAGTCAAACATTTATTTAGAATGAATCTC
>JANZLQ010000060.1:15018633-15060636 GCA_026212715.1 Elanus axillaris
GAATCTCTTACAGTCTTCTCTTCCCTGAATTCTATGAAGTGAAAGGCTTTTATGGTATAATATCATTAAAAGATTATAGCTTAAATGAGTATTAATGTAAAACTAAAAAACGCTTTCAGTCCTTTCATAATTTGTAGTATTTCCCCAGAGATATGTCTGATAACGTGGCTGATCTATACAGAATATTTAAATGCAAAGTACACACTAACCTTCTGCAAGAAATCCCAAACCTCTGAAAAAAAACCCATCTGGATTAAAGATGATTGCTTTTTTTTCCAACAAAATGTAAGTCATTATAAAGGCAGAAGCTTATATCATGCTTGCAACTAGCTCAAAGGATCATGTACTATTTTTAGCGCTTCCATGTAAATAACTTAAATTCTTGCTTTCAGTGAGTGGTATTAGTTTTGTGGTGATGCATCGGGACTTTCATAAGAGAACAAAACATATGATCCTTATTTTGGGGGTATTTACATGTGTAACTGTACCCACACCTATGATACCCCAAAGCTCTCTGAACAAATCAGCAATGGGATGTGACGGCCTCAGCTGCCTCAGAGAAAGGCACCATGGAAAAGGTCTCTGGAGGAGGAAAGCGGGACCTTACGGGACCCACCTCTGGAGGGGAGCGTCTGATGCGAGACTCGAGGGTCCCTGTGGGAGGGAGGGGTTGGGAATACCTTGACCGGCACTTGAAACGTAGGAGACACCAGAGAATCCAGGTGAGAGCTACAAACCCGCGTGACACCAGACTTCCTTAATTCTGATAAGGTTTATAAAGGCCAGGGATTAACAGCCAGGAGGTAATAAACGAAGGACCAAATTCTTGACCTGGTTAATAGTAAAGTACTGAGCTGCTGTGAGTTCAGCTCCGTGCCCGAGAGCTCCCATAAACGATTGATCTCTGTAAGACTGGGGAGATGGGGCGTTCGCAGGTGTGAGGTGCTTTACCAGTGTTGCTTTAGTACCAACAGTGAGTTACCTCAGTCTTTATTCTGTCTCATTTGCAACAAAAATAGGAATATAACAGTGACTGATCACGTAGCTGTGCCACTTATTCACCCCTTTCCAGCCAAAATGTGCTGAGTTATTCAGGATTTACTTTTAAACTGCCTAAATTAAACTAGCTCATTTTCCCCAACCCCGGGGAGCCCTAACATGTTTCACTCAAAATAAGATTAGACATTTTAAATAGCTCACCCAAGCAATCCAAACTTGTTTCACCTGAACTGTGCAAAGGAGCATTATCAGCAGAATGGTAGGGGAGTGGGTCCAACAGCTGGGGAACAGCTGGCAAGCGGTGACCCTCAGTGGGAACAGCTGTTTGCAGAACACACCTGGCTGCGTCCCTGTTTCACTTACCCTGACTTCCTAGGAAAGTGGTACGGGGAGGTGTACGCTGAAATGTTAGCTACCTCGGAACTAGGCACCTCGAGAGGTGAAAATTCTAGGAGGTAACGGTAATAGAAGCAGATGGTGTAAATTAATTAACTAATTGAGGTGTGAATGAACAAACTAGATGTATGCCTGTCTTTTGGGTGCTATGCACTAATCAGTCAATTTAGATGAGGTAGCTAACTTTTAGAATACTAAATTAGCGAAGAGAAATCTCACTCTTCAGATATCTTAATTCTGTTATTTATATCTGTATATGTGAAAATACCCATAGATCTAGAATTATGGAACATGTTTGCTCCGAAGAACTTTCAAAAAGTTCCAAAGATATCCGAAAGATAGGCTGCTTTTATATCATCTCTCAGCCAATCCAGCAAGAATTAAGGAGGTATTGGAGTTAAAGGTAATCTCTCACTATTCTCTGTTCTGGACAGACAATGGAATCAAATTTCTTGGAGTCTTTAATATTGGAGTCTTTGTTCCAGAGAGAGTCTTTAAAATGTTCAGATCACATTTTCTGCTTTTTAAAATCTCTATATCCTGCAATTTTAAAATATAAATTAAGAATCGTACAGTATGTCATCTCTATATTAATGTCTGTATTTCAGTGTGTGTACATACCTTTCCTGTGGTTGGATCATGTATTGTATTTTTAGAATAAAATAACAAAAAAGCTCGTTATGTAGAGTGTTGTAAAAAGACTATTAATGACTGCACATTCACCATTGTGCTAGTAGGAAAATAACTATAGCAAAAAATATAATATTTCAAACAACAACAGAAAGATGCTAGTCAATGAGTGAGTTTGTAGTCATTTTTGAATCTTCAGAAGTACTTATGAAACAAAGATGTTATTTATCTGTATTTTAGAAGTGAGAGCAAAATGAAGGATTTTGAGAAAATTTGATGTTGCAACAAAAAGCTTTATTCAAACTTGGGATTAAAATAAGTGTAATTTTGAGTGTTAGAAGGTAAATGATCTTGCCTTTCTATGGAACACTGTGTCCAGGTCTAATGCTCAATCCTGAAGAACATTAAAATGCAACGAGAATTCAAAGGATGCTCACAACTTTATTTGAATGCAGATTAGCTTGGTTTTTCCCTTCATAAAAAAGAAGGCTGAAAGGTGACATATCTGCTGGTGGAGGATTTTTCAAGTCTGACGATAAAGACATGACAAAATATAGTTGCTGGAAGTCAAAGTTACAAAAAATTAAACTTGAAATAAGATGATGTCTCCTAGCAGCACAGGAGTAGCAATGCAACTAAATACCAAACATCAAGGGAGAAGGTGTACTTACCATTAGGGACTTCAGAATCAGATTTGATATAATTTGAAGAGAATTTATTTAAAAGCAAATTTTTATTTTCTGTGTGGTTGTGTTTGAATGAGTGCATCTAGGGCAGAAAGGTGAGGGAAGAAAGGGAGGTTGTTAGGATAGTCCCTTTGCTTTTAAAATCCATGAGTTTCATCCCTTACCTTTGTAGGCATTAATGAAGACCAGAGCACCTGCATAACACTTAAAGTTAGCAATTACAATTAAACATTATTCTCTAAAGCTTAATAATGATTCCTTTCCCCATCTTTAGATGCAGAGAAGCCTACATAAATCTGTTGAAAAGTTGGGATTTTTTCCCTCCGGAGAATGAAATATTAGCTACTGTCAAAGATGAGGCAATTAACAGCATAGCCCCGTGCGTTGAGAGGTTACAGCGAATTTTAATTTTCAGATGGCTGACTAGTGTTAAATGATTACTGATCACCTGAGTTAGGGTTGCGAAGGCTGGGCAGATTTTTGATTGACTTTGTTTATATCGTTGATCTTGGTGAGGTCATCTGGGTACGCCTCACCTGCACCTCACGTGTCCATTGCCTGCCTCTTAAGACTTTGGGCAAACACCGGTCTCATCTGTGCCATTGACGTGAAGCTGAGTCCATTGAGTAATAAAATGACTTTGTGAACTTGTTTGGACATAATACAATTCTCTGGATGAATGATTTGTGGTGTTCAGTAGGTCTGGCCACAATAATTCTTAAACTCCAGGCAAGCTGAAAGCAAGGCATAAGAAAGTATACAGTAACAGCTGGCTACTCCCAAATTGTTGTTCAAGAAGAAAATTTTAAAAGTCCAAAGCGCCTTTTGTCATTTCCTTACCACCTTCTGCACCTCGTTATTTTTGTAGTAGGCTTGTGCAGAGCTGCTGGGAAGGAGTGATGGTAATGCTGCTTCTGCCGCCCCTCTTTTGGAAGATTCTTTCTGGAAATAAATGAATTTTTAAGGGGAAAAAAGATCTTACGGACACTCTATTTTAAAATTACCAAAATTAGAGGGGTTTTGCCTCTGAATATCTGGGAGCTATGAAAGAGACAATACAGGGCTAGCTAGGTCATTAGTTGAATCTGGGAGGGCAATATGTATGAAGATCAACATCACGCTTTGTTTCTCTAAAGAAAGTGATAGTAACTCAGACTCTTCAGCTGCAATTTCTGAAGTGGTTAATCTTTTCCCTGATGAGATTTGACAGGAAATTAATGGACTGACTGAATGGATTCTTCAAGGTCTGTAGCATTCATCATTCCTTTTCCTCAGTGTTTTTTTCTTTTTTTCTCCTAAAAGTCTCTGTCTGTGTTGATGCCCTGTCTGACACATGGGAGTAGACAGCTCCATTTTCAGGCAGGTGTCAGATCAGATGGTGAAAGTTGTTGGAAAGGACAGCGCTGGGCTGTATGAAAGAGGCAAGCCACCCTCTTGAAAATGAATGGTTATCTTTCTCCTTTCTTGGTACCAGAGATCAGTATTAGAGGGAGGAAGGGAGCTGCAAACTAATAGTACAATCTGCTGTATGTGATTACATGCAAAGGGTAAAGATCTCTGGAGATGAGGAAACCAGCATCAGTTCCTTTAGTGAAGCCAGTATCGGAGTTTATTATTGAAAGCATTCCTTCCACACTCACTGAGGTTAAGATTTCACCATAATAGTCAAGGCCATGCTGGCTGACCTGGCACTGTTCTAGGAAGTATTGTATTCTTACTGCATTTCTCTCCTGAGACGGGTAATAAGTTCACATCCTGAAGGAGCACCTAAATCTTTGTGCTTCTAACCTTTTGCCAGAGCTACCTATGGCACGGGTGAGAATGTGCGGGGTTTAGCCTAATGAAGCACCTTCTGCAGGCTCCATGTCATCTGTTTAATCCATCACGGTGAGACAAATGCATTAGCCATTTAGCACAAGACTGGAATAACGGGAGACTTAACCACGCCATGACCATTCCTGTGTGGCCTCAGATGGCTACTTAAGCACAAAGGGGGAGGTTTCCATGCATTTTGGAGAAATTAATGCTGCAGGACTTTTAAATTTATATGCTGGGTGACCTCTCAGATCAATAAATTTATGTATAAATGAGATAGGGTTTACCAATGAGCTAGTCCCTCTTGCCTGTTAAATCTATATGAATGTCAGTTACAAAATATGTTGGCCACAACATACAACCACATATGTGTTAGCAGGAAAAAAAAAAACAACGGAGGTGGGAAAGTGTGATTTTTTTTTTTTTTCCCCCTTTTTTTGTGAGGCATATAGCAGAACCTTCTGTCTGGTGAAAACAATGCATTTAAAGGACTGTAAAAAGGTTACAGCTTAAGCTTTCGTTTGAATGCCAGACCACAGAGAAGTGAAGTAAGTTTCCCCACTCGCTGATGAAGAACCATGAAGAAATACGAGTGGTTGCTGTCAGTGATTTCAGTAACTGGCCCATTTTTGAACACAGAAGCTGCCTTCGATACAGAGAGTAATTGATAATAAATTATTGCTTAGGACAGCTGAATTTTAAAAAAGATTTGGCAACATAATAGGGAATTTATTTATTTATGTATTTATTACATTGCTACTTACATGAAGAGGTATTCTTTAATTTTAACCACACTGAAGTCAAAATGAGTTATGCCATCATTTTAAAGGTCTGAAGTTTCAATCTGTGCTATTAATTAGCAATGTATTTTACTAGCAGTACTTTAACTAATATTATTAGCTAGCAATAGGTACTTTAACCTCCAGAAGAAAATGTATTTGCCAAATTTCATTTGGCCGGTAACTTTCAGTTCGCTACATGATGCTTCCAATCTTTGCTATTAATTATCCATCAGCATTCATATGAACACATATTTTTTTCATTCAGCAGTACTTGAAAACTGTAAAAGTCATATAAAGTTCATTTTAGCAATACATCTCATGTTCTTTATCTATGGTGCAGATTACTGCTACAGCTCCCACTGAGATGGATTTGTCCTTGGCTGGAATTACACTGGCTTACTCTGCTGGCTCTGGAAGTCCCCAAATTACGGCCAAAGGATGATCAGTATGATGTCTTTTTACCCTCAAACCTCCTACCTACATATGAAGCAACGTAAAAGATTTACAGCTGCCTGTGTATGTGGCAGACTGCACCTATAATTTGTCCCTAGTCTGCTCTATGGCTTTTTTTTCCTCCTCCTTTGGATATAGATAAATGATACTGGCATTTCTTTGGTGAAGAAAAAAGTTATTTCTGGTAATTTCCCAGGCATGTGGCCTATAACTGTGTTTAGTAATATACAAAGCTTAACAATTTAATGGTTTTATTGTTCCCTGTTTGTTTCAGAACCAATTCTGTGTGGTCTAAAAAGTAATACTGTGTCACCAGTAATTCATCTCAGAATGGCTCTGGCTGCCAATGCTTGAACAGGCTAAAATTTTTTGAGCAGAGATGGACTTCAATCTCTCCCATATTAAAAGTTGAGAATTAATAGCAGGCTTCCACTCAAAAATCCTATCTTCACAGGGACAGAATAGAGATAGGTATCAATGTGTGTCACGCAGATACCTTTCATGCAGACTGACATTATTTCTCTATTAACATAATTAAGCATTGCAACGTAAGCAAAACAAGACAAACACTGTCTTTTTAATTTAATTGAATGCAGAGGCTGTCATAAGAAAACAGTAAGACATACAGAAGTCTTCTGAAATGGTCATATCCAATTAATTGAACTGTGTATAGACGGTAAAGGGTCAGTCATAAAAATTAAGTAGGTGATGTGAGTTATGTTCTTATAATAAGAGGTCAGAAGGCAACATTTACTTTGTCCTTGTGATTGATTATCACTGCTCAGCCCCCACTTCCTGACTAACTTGGAAATAGCTTGTAATGAGAATGTTACTGGATCTTAGCACTCAAAGAAGGACTATTCTGGAAGAGCTATCACATTGTATGATCTAAAAGATTTCTCACATCAGAAATCAGAAAGACAATCTTCTGGGGAAAAACACAAAAAAACAAAAACCAAACCCCAAAAGAGATAGCCCAGTACGGCTGTTTAAAGGCATCACCAGTACATTGAGATAAACACACACATATATATAAACATACACGTTATAAACAGTGAAACCACTTAAACTGTCAAGTTAAACTAGAAAAACGAGAGTTTATTGGATTCTCTTCAACAGTTCAGAGCTCCCACAGTTGGCTTTATGAACCTTAGGCAGGGAGGGAGCGAAGAATCACTGAGCAATTCTCATTAACTGTTTAAACAGGAGCTGGTGTGAGTACTGTTCAATGCACAGAATTATATGTTTCACCCATCTTTCTCCCCCTTTATGCCCTTGTTTCCTTACCTTCCTTATGAAATGGAGCCATGACCTGTGTGTGGAAGAGCCAAGAACGGTGGAGCCTTGGTCCACAGCTGCTCCTGTAGTAGAAATAATAGATCACGATAACGGCCCTTGGCTCTCTACACTGCAGACCAACTGATTTATACCTGCTGCATCTCTCCTTTCACTGTGAGTAATGCCTGAGTTAAAAGGCAGGAGGTGCAGGGCCTGGAGACAGTAAGGATGGACTGCTTCTCGCTGCAGCAAGAAGGTCCTAATGGCCCTGAGTGGCTTCGCCAGGGCCCCCCCCCACTCCCATCCCCACGGCCCAGGAGCCCTATTTCAGCTCAGGCTGGGCTCCCATTCCCTGCTTGGGCTGTGCTGCTGCTGCCTCCAGACCAATGCTTGCCTTCTGCTGTTCCTGACTTGTTGGACGGACGTCTCGGGCAGACATTGGATCCGACTTGCCAATCTGAATTTTCCTGAAGGTCACCGGACTGCCGGCACAACCTGTTCTTGTCAGCAGCCCTGCTCTGCTTGCCTTGCTCAGGTGCCACGGGGCTGAGGGTTTCCTGGGGAGGAAAAGCTCTGCCTTGCTGCTGGTTGGGTCACTGTGGCTTCTGGCTCAGCTGCCTCACGGAGCGGCCCCTCTCCTGGAGGATCTTAGGGATCCAGAGCACATGGGATGTGGCTCTCCCACAGCTGACAGGGCTCTCATTAGTGACCCAGTACATCATTGGCATTGAACGCCAGCAAAAGGTCCTTTGCATACCAGTCTACTGAAGACAGAGAAACCGGATGATAATAATAGTGGTGTCGCTGTGAATCACTCCATCAAGTCATTTCATGGTAAAAGAACAAAAATTAGATAGTCCCTAAATCTTTCTTATAAAAGCAACAGAACCAAGGTAGGAAGAGCTCTTCCCCAAGTCATGTCAGATAATAGAGTTGGACCTGCTTAGAGAAAAACACACCCAACTGCGGCGTCTAGAGAGAGACCAGTATCATTCTCTCTCATGAGACACCTGTCTAGAAGAGGAGACTAGCTGATCCGGTTGCAGCCAGTCTCATTAAAATTGTCCTCTGTGGCTAAGGAGAGAGAATGCCATGTCTTGAAGGGCACTCAGCCCCCAGCGTCAGCTCAGCAGCTAACAGTGCCTGTGAGTGGATATGGGGCCTGCCTTCCTCCTGATGACTTCTGGTTGCTTCACTCAGCGCTGAAAGTCAGTCAGAGTGATCATGGCCACATACATCCACAAAAAATTCAATAGATTGTGTCTGCTTTTCAACTGAGAAAGATTAATGAACAAGAATAAGTCTCATCATTTCTGTAGCATCATGTCTCTTTTCCTCACCTTCACCCCTTCTTTTTAGACTGTAACCTGAATAAAGTCTGACCCACCATATACTCACTCATGTACAAATGACTTTGAAATTCTCTACCAATGGACTGCTGAATTAAGGCCCTGCTTCAGTAAATAATTGCCTTTTACTCGACTTCATTGCCACCTTTTTTATTATTTTCAGAGCAATTAGTATAACATTTTTCCAGATCTATTCTTTTAAGAAGAACATATGCTGTTCAATAGCTGGCTCGGAAATAGAAGTACATCTATTATTAATGCACAATGTGCGCTACCACTACAAACTACTGACTAATGCTAAAAAAATCCTAAGGATTTATTAAAATTCATTAGAACCATGTGCCCATGGACTTAAATGTAAACCTAAACGGCAGCATGACACCCCAACCATTTGAGAAATGGTTACCTAGAGAAAGACCAGAGAGACAAAGGCGTTCCTTCGTTACTAAAGGGCCATGGAAATTCTACCTACTTCTTGATGTTTCCACAGAATTTTTCCGGGACGCTCCCGAATGAAAAACACTGCGTAAACTGAAACATAGATACTGTAGATGAAGGAGCCTAAAACTAGTTTTGTTCTTGGCTAGAAACTAAATGTTAATTTAAACTCTTAAAATGTTTCCATCTCAATTTCTCTGTTGCTTTCTGCCTTACTATGACCTTGGCTTTCCACATGAAGATTACAAAACTATATTCAATTTCAGATATATGTTTATTATTTCATGCAGTCTTTTAAGAAGAACCTGTATAGGAATAAGATTATTGTAGATTTTATCTGTGTCTTCCCTTTGCCTTATATAAAAACATAATTTCAAATAATACAATTTAAATGTGTTTAGAAGAAATAAGTGGCAAACAACCATCCGTTCTCAGTCATTTGAAATGGAATGAGTTTTTTTTCAGCCACTAGGCACCACACATGGTATTGAGCAATGTACTTCATTCCCCAAGTCAGGAGCAGAACATCAGAGGACGATATTCTCAAGAGTCCCTTAGTTAGGAGACTGGTTCCTGCATGTAGTTAGAACAACGGGAACTTGAATATTCCCAACTAATCTGCAGATTCCATTGTCAGTAGTCTTAAATTTTAGTCTATGTCAAAAAAAATTCTGGATTTTAATCTACTCCTAGAGGATCTGTTGGGGTTTTATTTATTTATTTATTTTACTTGTTTCACGCAAGGCTGAAATCACATGAAAAACATCAATCAGAGAGGGAGATGGCAGAATTCCAAACAAAAATTCTTGCTACGAGAAGAATTCATTGTGGCCCCATCCTCTAACTGCAGCTCTGATTCCTTTCCACTCTAAACAACCCTCACTTAAGGATTAGTTAAATCTGATTTAGAATGCTGCTTCTTTTCATCAAATGTAATTTGAAATTGCTGCATTTCCTGAGCAGACAAATTTCTCCCAAACTTCTTCAGAAATCTTAGTCTTTAAAATCTCTATAAAGTAAACTGTTTTTACACTGATTTATCCATAAAACAAACTACTATACTTTTATGCTATGTAATTATATAGTTTGTACAGTCTGCGTACAATAAATCATTGAATCGACCAAACACTGTGTGTACTGTTCTTATAAAGTACTGCACAAAATGCCTTTGAAAATGCATGTCCAGGAAAGAATATGAAAACTGTCAAAGGCAGTTACACAGTTTGTATAGAAGACCAGAGCTGTTGGGTTGTTTTTCCCCCAGGGGTAGAATATCAGAATCACTTGGCTTCTCCATCCAATCTGAGATGACAACACAGCAAATTGTATCTCACAGGCTTCTCCCCAAGGTGGTGGGAATTCGTTAGTCTTACCATAGGTATCTAAGCCACGTTAGATACTGCAGGTCCTTTACCTTGCCTCCACCTGCACAAGAGTAAGGGTGTCTCCTAGTCCTATTATATCTGTTGGTCCTATGTGAATGTCCGACTCCGTGAAGATCTGAAATATCACTGAAAGTTCACGTGCTTAGACAACTGCTCCTGGAATGGGGTGAGGGGTGCGGGGCAGCCCATTGCTTTCACTGAAGTCTGGATCAGTTCCTTGGTTCATTAAAAAGCTGATTCATTTTTTAATGAAGCATTTTTTAAAATATATACAGTTACAATTTTTCATGTCTTTTATTGGAATTAGTACCTCACTCTATTATACTCTTGTGGCACCATTTCCTGGCAGCTTCCTTTGGAGACTGTGACCAGGACTAGCTCACCCTCATACGAGTGACTCTAGTCTAAAGAAGGAGCACAGATTGTGCCATGATGATATGGAGAACCTAAATTCTGTATCTGTTGTGGATGCAGATGACGTCTCTTTCCTCCAAACTATCTCAACGAGGTCTGCCTCCACCCGTCTCCAACGTGCAGTAACCTCGGATTTGTGGGAACCGAAGGGGATCTGACACGACCTGGCTGTTTTGTGGTCCGTAGCAGGCTTTGCTCAGGGAGTCACAGCTCTGCTGGCTCCTGCAGAGCAGCCCCTGCCCCAGGCTGTGGGCGACGTGGCTCTGGGCAGCGCCGGGGGGGCTTTCGAGGGGCACGTGGGTCTTTTCCAGCGGGACTGGCACTAGTCTCCTCTGCTGCTGCTGCTGCTCTCCACATCTATCAAGTGTGCCATTAACTGGAGTCTTCCCTGAGGTTTGTAGATGTGTGAATATGTTCCTCGTTGGAAGAGGACGATGCCCCTTTGGTGAGGGCTCAGCATCTCCGAGGACATGAAGTGGACGGAAATCGTCCGCTCCTTCCCTCCCTTTGCAGTCAAGTCTCACTCAGGCTTATTGCCGTTCCCTAAACCTCTGCTCCGTGGGCTTCTCACCTCATTGACAAAAGATTTAGTGACAGGAACTGGGTTAAGGTCTTAAAGAGAGAAATAGAGATGGGAGAATTAGGCAGAGCAGCCATCAGAGGGGCTTACTGGTGTAACAGATGCAGCAGTATACATTTTAATACCATGTGGCCCTTGCGGTTGTGCTGTGAAATCCATTAAATAGCTTTCTTTGATAGCAAAATAGCACAGATTTGCACTGGTATTTTTGAGGGAAAATGCAAACAAGCTATCAGTTGTATTCCCTGAGAAAAGCAACTTTACGTTCCTGTAACAAGCACTTAGGGATGTGTAATATTATTTGTATAGTAGTCCTCATCTGTATAGCATTAATTAGGTACGCAAAATATGATTAGCATGCAAAATATTAAGTATGGAAACCGAGCTTTTATTGTGGTAAGTGCCCATAAGGAGACCCAGGCAAGTAATGAGCCATAATAAAAAGCATGAAATGAAGTACTATTAATGTGTGATTTCTAATACAGGGTTAGCGAGTTCTATTTCAAAAACAGAAAGATAACATTTTTGTTGCTGTTCTTCCCAGCCCCAGTTCATTTAATTTTGGGAGATAAATGGTGAGATCTGCAGGTAACACCAAATCTATTGAAAATAAAGAGATAGTAAAATAAATCAGAGCATCCGAGACATTCAAGACTTGCAAGTTATCAAGCAACATGTATTTTCAGGGCTTGGTTTTTTACTAGCAATAGTGCTGCACATTATGTGTGAATTCTGCCTTTTAATTATGATGATGACGATGATGTGAAAAATGATGGAATTCAGTAAAAAGATAAAGTACCATCCCTTAAGATCACTTTGGCACAAATGTAAGGTTCTCATTAGTCAAGAAAAAAAAAAGTGTCTCAGAATGAAGAAAGAACCCTCGGAATTTTAACAAAGAGTAACTGCAAAACTGTTCCATCAATTTAAAAGACAACATTCTTTTGGCTTTATAAAATTGTTCCTAGTCCTGTTTAAATATGTCCTGGAAAAGCAATAGGTCTGATTTTTTTCTTTGTTGTATTTCCTGTTAAACAACCAACCAACGAACCAAACTTAGATTGTTTGTTTGTTTGTTTTATCATGAAGGTGTAGCCTTAATTTCTGGAAGAACTGCACAGGCAGAGGGGTAAAAATTGAGCAAAGACATAGCAGCTGCTTTCTGCCTAAAAATGCACAAGACTTTTTTGAGATGTTCTTACTAGCACTGCAAGGCAAAATTTTGCTCAGTTTTTTGGAATATAAAAGTGTAAAATTTAGTATCATACGGTATTTCCTACTAATACACCCACTCCCAACACTGTAAATTATATCCTCTCATCTTCCATCAGAATTAATGAAGGATGAATTGTTGTGTTTATATGGATATCACTGTGAAAACTGAATTGATAACATCATAAATTACCATTATTTTTAGGACATACTTTTCTTTGTATTCACAATGGAATACAGAACCTGTACAGTGACAAAGCAACACTAAAAAAGTAATGTAGTCTCGAGAGTTTTCACGGAGGGATTAGCCTAGATTTACTGTAGCTGACAGCCCAGTTTGCCACATAGTTTGCAGAATTAATTTTCTTTGTCAGCTATAAAAAATTTTGCTGATCAAGACTGTCTGTGTGGTTTATAACTAACAACTTATAACAAATGTTTCCATGTTTCAGTATATGATACTTATTAAAGACCCAAGTTCACTCAACCAGTGCACATAATTTTAGATCTTTTAATCTCATTACATCTTTTACTAGTGTCTCTCTTGAGCAAAAATGATATTTTGGCACTCAAGTCTACTGACTTTTATTTTACTGAGAATTTAATGGATATTTTTCCAAACTGAAATAAGGAACAATAAGGATTTTATATTATTGTTTAAAACCTCTCTGGATTCATAAAATATGATGTCATAGAATTAGTGCCCCTTTAAAAACAATATTTACATTAGATTTTCCTCCTCAGTAGATAGTCACACTGATTCCAAATGATAGGAAGGCAATGCAGGAAACTCCCTCTTCTTTTTCAGGATGGGGTGGGTTAGTGTTTGCTTTGCTGGAACGTTGGAAGGTCCGTATCTGCGGAAATCAGTAGTTACACCTTGAACACAAGGGAGCATCTGAGCACGTCTAGTAATTCATAGCAGATATTATCTCCTTTCCAAATTTTGTATTGTATACATACAATTCTCACCTCACAGAAGATGCAAAACTGTGCAACTTTAAGCACTGTTTTTCAAATGGTCTTATATCCCTCCAGTACTAATAATCTTTAAGCATAAAAATTGAAGCAGGACAAGCCTTATCACTCAGCCCTCCTGCCATCAAGTGCTTTCTTTCTTTCCCTATGCCAGACCTCCTCAGCAAGCATTACTTGGTTTAGTCCTAAAAGAACAGATTAATGTTTTCACTGATTCACATGGCTTAAAGGGTTGGTTCAGGCAGATGCAAGAACAACTCCTCGGGCTGAAGCCTGATTTCCTTCAGCACACTGCATTATCTGTGGGAATTCCTGGGCTCCTCTTGCCTCCCCGTACCATGGTTTTGTTTAACATCCTCCTTTCTGTGGCCCACCACAAATGTTCATACCACCTCTGGGCAAGCCCCATCGGAAAACACACACATATTCCTATCGGCCATCATTTTGGCATTTTCATCTGAGGCGCTGCAGATGTTTCTTTATACAGAATTTCTGGAGGGGGTTCCACAGGTAGAAATACTCTTGCCGAGAGCACCTCACGCTCTCTTAATCTTCCCGTTTATAACTTTCATTGCACTTTAGTTTGTCTCACAGTTGCTGGAGAGTAATCGGCCTTGCCCGTGAGTGTGGAAGGCTGGGCTTGGTAGGCTTTCCCCAAACTGCCCTTAACCTGTGCCTCTCAGTAAGCACGTGTCTGCAGGTCGTTCAGGTGTGAAGGTTTGCACTGACCCTGCTTTGGCTTTAGTCCTAGAACTAAGGTATATGCCAAAGGAGACCAGCAGAGAAGTCTTTTGTTCTGAATAGAGATTTTCCTTTGGAATTAATTTTTTGGTCTCATGTCTATTGGAGCACTGTAGTTACCGAAAAAATATACAGTATATGCTTATAGCTTATGTGTGCAGATGCCTTGTTTCAACATTAATTTATGTTCTTATTGTATGTGTTATAACATTACTGTAAAAACATCCTTCACGTCATGCAAGACTTTTATAGATGGCAAAAGGAATACAGAATCCTGAGGTTTTCGTCTTGATGAGAATCCTATTAATAAAATAGTAAATATAGAAAAAGAGAGCAAGGAAAATATTTCTGACAAAGTATAATGCAAACAGCTTTGTATGTCCGGTTCATGGAATAACATTTTATCTAAAAAGTTGTATTTCCCACACCTGCCAGAATTCAGCCCCAGCGCATGTTGAGCCATGGTCACAATGAAATACCGTTTTTTTTTAATAGTTAAAGTTAAGCTTTATAAAATGTAACAAAATGATTGAGGAGAATTTCCTTGGGATCTTAGATACAGGGCAGTATCAAGGATTTTTTCCTTTTCAGTCTACTAATTTGTCCAAGATATTCTAAGGGAAGTGCTTAACATTTGTCAAATAAAGCCTGAACTTACTTCTGATGAGAAGGCAGAGAATTTGATCCATTAGGAAGGAAAATGAATGTTCTTTCTAAGTGAAAAAGAATGGCCCCTCCGAAAGATGCTGCTTCCCACAATGTTGTGTTTTTATTACATTACACTGTTTAGCAAATGTCCATACTGGGACCCATCACTTTTAATAAGGATGCATTTGAGAAGATGAATAAAGTCCCAGACAGAAGAAGTAGGTGAACTTGTCCTAACTGTGGGTGGTGCAGTAATTAAAACTCAGGGAAACTGCACTCTCTGACAGTTCATTAGACAAAACAGTATGTGGAAAATGTCTTGTCATGTCTAATTGCTACAGCTGCTTGGATTTCTCTGTTATACTGGGACATCAGCTATTCATAAACCAGCAGGAGGAATTAATCTGCAGAAAGATGCACTTCCCAGGTTACATGTGTCCTTCTATGTGATCCATGCCCCCAGTCTTTGACTAAAAGTTTAACTTAACCAAGAGGGGTGGCAAATACAACAGTAGAAAATCAATATCTAGCGATAGTGTTAGAATTAGTGAGTTGAGCCAGCAACATTACTTAGGAGCATAATGCTGTCTGAGTAGGATTATATTGTGTTGTCTATCAAGATACTTTTTACATATACATTACTAAGCAGTTCCAGATGTGGAATCTGAGCTGGAGCTACTGGTGCTGGAGCCTTCTTGTTTCATCTCACAGGATGTAGAGAACCTACAGTTTCAGTGCGTAGGTCTTACAGCATATCACAGATTTTCTTTCATTCATATTTCCCATTATACAGAATATTAGGATGCAATTTAGTTTTTCCCTAATAAAATGAGACGCAATTCACAGCAGGGCAGCCTTTGGGCTTGAGTTTGTTGCAGTTCAGGCATTTTCAGTGCAGGACGTTGTGCCCTAGCTGAGCACTTCATGAGTAGTTTCAGGCAGCGCTGGGGCTTCACGTGAAGCGGCAGGATTGATGAGAGACCAACTGAAATCACAGACTAATTCATGTCTGCAAACCTCATTTCTGCTTTCCAATAGAGCTTGATACAGCCCTGGCCCTGCAAACTTTTGTGCATGTGTTTATCAGGATTAGTAGATTCCTATCTTTTGATGGATTCATATTAATCAGGTAATTATTGAATTTTTATTGCACTAACATTCATCAGTAGTTAAGGGCTACTGGGAAATCCACACAGGATCTAGCTACCTCTGTCTTTAAATTTTCTAATCCTAAATTTTTGCTTCAGGGGCTACCTCAGTGCCAAGAAGCTTTTCCAGCTGGTACGTGCACATACTGCCTCATGCTCTGAGGCATCTGCTTCATCAGGCGTGAGTTTGCTTGACATCGACACTATCCATGGGGAAGTACTTTTCGTAAGGCACTTGTAAACACGCTTCTGGACATTTATGGAATACAGTGGAAGACTTACATGTTGCATTTTGCTGATGGTATTGTGCAAAGTTGAAAATAACGACAAAGATGACCATAATAAGACTAATAAATAATAATAAACCAGATCCACAGAACTTCACTATGGCTCTTCAAATGGATTCTTTTCTATGAAATTTAAGTGTAGTAAATCAGATGATAATTGACTTGCTTGATGGCTACAGTGTTTGCAAGTAGTTTTGCACAAGTAAAACTCATGCAAATTGTCCATCTTTTACACTCGGAGTCAACAGAGCGTTAGGTAAACAGCATCGGACTGATCTGTAGGAGGTATTTGCACTCTGACACGGTGGATTACTTGTGGTCTGGTGCCACTCCCTGCAACTAGTGCAAGTAGATGAAAAGCTTGCAGTATAGCTGCAAAACAGAGGCATTGAGGAAAATAAACTGGAGACTATATAATTTGAAGAGATTCTGTGAATGCACGCAAAAGAAGTAACTTGGATACAAAAAGGATGATTTTCAAAAGTATTCAGCATTGCTGTAAGACTTCCATTGATTTTAATAGCAGCAATACTTGGGTGGTGCATTTGAAAAGACTGACTTTAGGAGGAGAAATTAGATCTATGGCCACTGGTGAAAAGTAGCCTCCACTTAAGGAATGGTTCAAGGCACAAGCCCAAACTTAGGTACTTCAGATTTATTCTCTTGAGGAGTTTTCTCTCGCCTCTGACTTTAAAAGATAAGGTGAAAAGTATTCTGAGAATAACATTTAAAAAAAGAAAAAAATTAGTGGTGTGAATCACCTGAGTGCTTTTTGAAAACAAAGCTTAAAAAGCTTTATGCATCACTGTATTTATGTCAAAAAACCTCCACCAACTTCAGTTGAAATTTACCAACATATGACAGGGATATAGTGATGAATCAAATCCTAAATTAAAATTACTAAAAATTTGTAAAGTCTTATTTGTTTCTACACAACTATAAAAAACAAGAGTGGAAAGAACATTGAGGTATCTGCCTACCTGTTTTCCCAGAGAAAAAAAAAACAGGTGGAAGTGAGTAGGTGTGAGTTCTTTAATTAATTAGGAGTATGCTGAGTTTAGCATTTATCTTTTGGGGCAGTGAATTTAAATGCTGGGTAAATTCTGTCGCACAGTGAAGTTACTCCCATGGAGGTCAGCTCTGCCTTTTTAAGTCTAGCCTAGCTGCGCGTGACCAGTCTTGTGGCAGAAGAGATGACTCCGTGAACTACAGCACCCCTGGTATTATATAGTGATTCATAAGCAAATCACATTATACATGCTTTAAGAATTGATAATCTACACCTGGCACTTAGCAGCCATGATTAGGAACTGAAGACATGGCCTATACTTTTTGCCCCCTGGTATTGGTTACTTGATTTTTAAGGCAGTTCTATGCCACTATTCTCCCCTACCTTTGTCTCTAGTAGCTCTGTTTTGGCTGTTGCACTCTAACAGACAGAAGTCCTCTCCTTCTTCGGATGTAGAGAACAGTGCACAGGGGTGCCATTTACTAATTTCAGTAATTCTTCATTCTGCTGAGTTTTGACTGTATACTATCAGCATCCAGAAGTGAAATCACATTTTTTAGGATCACTGATTCTCCATAAAAATCAATAGATTGTGTTAGTCCCTACCGCCAGGCTTCGAAGGAGGGTTGCAACTTGCAAATTGCAAGCATGAGTTTAAACTTCTCAACAAGATGGCAATTTAACCTTTTCCTAATCTCATTGCAGGCCCCCCGAGGCTATATTTACCTTCAAGGCAAGGGAGGGTTTTGAACATATCAGCAGGCAGAATTAAACAGCCCTGTAGCAAAGGAGCAGGAAAAGGAATTTTGAAAGGGTTTCAGGTTTAGGGCGAGACCCAGACTGCTGCGTCCAGCCTGTCACTCAAGTTCTCATTACGCTCCCAAGGTCAATCACTCTGACCAGGATAATTGGGTGCACAACTGCACTTTACTTTTAACACTGCTGGAGATGAACATTGTTATTCTCTGCAAGTTTTCCTTAAAAGTACCAGTGCTTTCAATGTACCTCATAGTGGTGAAATTTAGTGGGACTTACGCCGTCATTCATTTTTTCTTTTCTTTTTTCAGGGCTGGGAACAATACGTGATTGATGGGCTGAAAGATTTAAATCCTCTTTTCATCTAAGTACCAGGCACCACCAGTCAAGGCCTACTGTAGGTTTCAAGGATACTGATACTTTTAGATTCTTAAAAAAAAAAAAAAAAAAAAAAAGAAGGAAAAAAGCATTATTAGTAGCAAAGGCAATTGCTGATACAAAGTGAGTATCTCGATAAAAAGCAAAGAAATGTAAATGTACCCAGATTCTGCAACTGGATTTGTACAGATTGATTCTGGCACCAGGTTTCAAAAACATGGATCTGACTACAGAAGCAAAACTGGAGTGGAGAAATCCAGACTGCAAGTGCAAACACACAGATCCCATTTACATCAGCTGTAGGTGTTCTAGGCGGAAACTGAGCTACATTTTATCGCTGTAAAATATTCAGCTTTGTACAGGCACCCTCAACTGTGACACTTAAGTACCACTGTAATAACAAATAAATATGAATTATGGAATACAATGTTAAAATACACATGTATTTTTCATATAATTTATTATTGATCATATATATCATATATAAAATATGTATAATTACTTACAAACTTCCTTGCCTTTTTACGTTTCCTTTATTTGAGATGAGAAAACAGAAGATTAAATTTGGCAAAATGTGCCAATTTCTTTTCTAGAGAGATAAGAATGGAAGAAAACTGAAATGCCTGGAACATTTAGCCTGGGCAGGGGAGCCAGTGAAACACTCTGTGGCACAAGCCTGGGCAAATCTGATCTACTGGTGTCCTTACGCTAGACAAGTAATAAATTAACTCGTATCTGTTTAGGTAGAAAGAAACTGCTATCAGAAATGTACATTTCACATTAGGCTGTGGAGAAATTATAAATTTTGTGTTAAATGTAAATAGCAAATAAAGACTTAAAAATACCAAAAGACTCAGCAGAAATCCTGAACTACAGTTTCCTCCTTACATTTACCGAGAAGTATATTCTTCATTTTATCTCTTTTTCTGTCAAAAAGATTGAGAAATGATGTTTTCAAATTTTTTAAATTTTTTTAACCCGGCCACATAATTCTGAAATCTGTAAAAATAATACAGTCCATAAAAGTAAAGCAAAACTCACTGTATCTAACTACTAATATATGAAAAAAATAATCTAATATAAGACCATTCAGAAAATAATTTATCTGTAAATTTTATAGTAGTTTAATTTCCTCTTTTATGTGCTATATTATCCTCAGTGTTCACTGTAGATGAGGTCCGGCACCACAAAAAACTTCTAAAATAAGCGTCATTATTTTAAGCTTCCTTTTTCATTGGTACTGGAAAATTTCTTTGGCTCCTCTCGATTTTCATCCCTCTGCCTTTTTTTGGATGTCTGAGCTGTGTTTTTCTAGCAGCTAGTGATATGGGCATTTTTAGGCGTGCCTATCTTAAGAATGCTCAATTTCCGAAGTGGGGCCATCAGTGAATTTTCAAAAAGGGAATAGCTAGAAGAGTACCTGGAATCACAGGTCATTTGTGAGAATTAAATCTTATGATGCTATTAAGTTGTTAAGTCATTTTGTGAACACTTCATGTGACCGACATCACTTCTGTGAGGGAGCTGGGAATTTAAAGCAAGCCATGTCTTCTCACAGGATTCAAAATCAAAGCAGAACAACACCTGTGCCAGCTGAGTTGAACCAAAACTTTTCCTGCAGAGGAGCTTAATTCCAGGTCTGAATGTCATTGCTCAGAGCTCTCTCTCTCTTCCTTTTTTAAATGTCATGTTTGCTTAACCCAACAGCTATAAAAGCAATAGAGGGCTTTTTTTTTTTTTTTTTTTGCCATGCCTTCCTTTACCTCTAAATTTCTGGAACTGATAATTCTTGGAAAGCCATGCCTAGTACAGCATGTCGGCTGCTCAGATGAAGGTAGAAGTCCCAACACAGTACTACACACATACAGATTGACTTCACATTGCACACATAAAATAAACATATGCAAAGTGATACACAGTTTGGCTTTTCTGTGCATATCTAGTGGTTGTTGTTCCAGACTTGCTAGATGTGGTATGCAGAGTTATGCAAGTGGAATCGCACTGTCTCCTGGAAGGGGCTTTTTTTTATCCTTGACTTCAGAAAGAGCAGAATTAGAAGGGGAAATGCCATTAAACAATTGCCAAGGATAGAGACAGAGGTTTGCATGTCATTTGACTCATTAGAGAAAATTCAGTAAGGTCATCAGCAAGGCACCACTAAAGAAACCCTTTATAAGACCGCATTCAGCTGGCGGTGGACAATTTTATGCAATTCCCCAAAGTTTTAATCAGAATTGGGACTTGTTTTGAATACACAAAAATAGCTAAAATAACTCCTAAGCTGGAAAGAAAGACAGGGTATGGAGCAGAAAAAGCATGCAAGTCATTAAACATGGTGAAGAGTTGGCAGAATTCTGTTAATTATCTATGTTCTATATAAGCATAACCAAAACCAGCATTAAAATTTAGTTGATTACAGAAAAAATAATCAAATTCATCAGCCAGCAGCAAGTTCTTTGACCTTTTAAAAAAGTTTTATTTTTCTAAAAGCATTATTTTGATCTCTAACAGCAAATAGCATCTGCTTTTTAGATTAATGTCAGTATTCTGTTTGTAATAATAAGAATAATAAATATAAATATTAAAAAGGGAACTAAAGAAATAATAATCTGCTTAATTTTATTCTTATCATTATATAGCACACTGCTTGTATTGGTATCAGTATATAATAATAATAGTAACATACAGCAATCTAGCAATATCCTTCAACTTAAGTAACTCCCTAGTTACTCTTTTTATTATGCATGAGAAAGCATTGTCCTTGTAAACTGGGTTGATATGGATTTGGAAAAACAACAGGACATACTTTTGCAGATGCCCATGTAATGTATATCATTCCTTTTCCCAAAGCAGTAGGATTTATTATCTCCCAATTATCTTGTATTAGTGCCAGTAATTCTTTTGCAAATTCCTTGTCTCCTGCTGAGCATAAAGACATTATAGAATCTGTGCAGCATTATAATTCACCACATTTCTGAGTGCTTTCTCTAAATTATTCCTAAATGTAAATCAAAACGTGGAAATAAGATTTATGCAAAATTATAAATTTTAATGGAATAAGCTTCCGAATTGTCCATCCGAACTTAATCAGTGTTCAGTTATTTCCTTAACTATGTCTAGTTTTTAGTCTCTAGGTACTCTTAAACAGTTTAACATTGTCAGGAAAGTATTTTATTTTCCTTTCATAACTTGGCTGGATAATCAAATTCTTAGCCAAGAACAATACAAAGAACCTCCAACTGTTTCTGTCGTTCTTTAATTCATTGCATTTTGAGAACACCGATTATCAGCCCTTTGTTTTTCATTAGCCCCCAACCTAGATGGTTCAAACACAAGAATATTGATGCAGAACAGTGACACATCTCTACAGTGGGAGAATGGAAAACCAAATTTCCTACCCCGACCCAGCAGGGGTACTTCAACAGCCAGCACTGTGTATGTTGTAATGACGTGCTTCAATAAACAACTCCAGAGCTCACCCACATACTTGGCTCTTCAGCTGCCTGGTTGATTCAAGCAGAATCTTCTCTTTACCTTTGCTCAAACTGATCAGGGTTTTCACTCTTGTGTAGCGGAGCAGAGTGCAAACGCATGAGGTGTTTATCTTTCCACCGGGAACGGTCTGGACCCCCTCTCCTCCTCCGCCTGTCATTCTGGTTATCAAAGATGTGACATGTAAAAACAATCGTACCGCATCAGATTAAACGTCCGTCTACCGTAATTCCTGATGATACCTGACATCAGATGCCTGGGGAAGAGTGAAAGGATTCAACAAGTATATGGGAATACTTTCTCAGGATTCTTTCCGTGTACAGTAATTTGAAAGTCAGGTTTTCTTTCGGAGACAGAAAGTGCATCTTTCTGTTTAGTGGTTTTGTTAGAGATTTCTTTCTCATTTTCTTCCAATCATTTTTTGAAGTGGGATAGACTTAATAGCCACAATACTGTGGGGCAGGAAGATTTATGGCATAATGACATGTTGTGTGAAAAACTACATTTCTTTTATTTGGACTTGCTTGATTTAACACCCTCTTGTAATTGAGCAAATGAGGAACAATTACTTGTCAACAAGCCCGGTTCCCTTAACCTCTCTTCAGACGTTATGTGCTCCAGCCCTCAGCCATGTCAGCAGATCTGCACTGGACCCTCTCCAGTTTATCAACGTCTCTTTTGCACCTGGAGGCCCCAAACGCATCAAGTTGCTCACGTATGATCCTATAATTGCCGAGGAGAGGACATCAGACACCTGGGGTATAGCGGAAGTGTTGAGAAGTTGTTCGACATTCAGCATCCTTCGGGAAGTCACCGGTGAAGGGCAGACACGCGTAGGCTGCTGAAGTTTACTGCTAAGAGAAAGAAGTCAAAGGACAAGCTGGTAGTCCACAAGTCAAGTGATATAATCAATTTACAACCATAGTGCTGTGAACTAGCTCACTCTGGAGCAGACTGGCTTAAGCCACATGATTTTGCCTCTGACTGAGTCTGTTTAGTGGCTCTGTGGCCCTAAACCTAAATTTCTCTTTTGTGTGATTTTTCATTTCAGAGTGCCCCAAATAATTCCGGGGTTTTACTACAGCGCTCCAGAGTGGTGTTTTTGTTACCCAAAACTGGGTGTATGTATGGCACGAAAAACTATATTGCGTAGAACTTCTCTGTTACGTGAATGAATTTACAGCGTTTCTAGCTGTTAGAGGCAAACAAAACAATTTTTACTCACTGTTTGTTATAGATAGGTATGAACTGATTGAGCTAATATGAAGTGATAGCTACCTTAACCCTCACTGCAGATTAATGCATCAATTTTCTCAAGTAAATTGCTGTTTAGGCAGTATTTTAGGGATTTAGAATATGTACTGTAAATGAATAATAATATTTTTGATAAGCATATTTCATCAAAACTATAAAAGCTTGACTCAGTTTTGTTTGTTGGATTAATTGGTGATACTAGTTGTTAACTATACATCTCTTGCTTATGAAGAAATGGTTACTTCTCAGTCTTTACTTAGGAATAAATTGAACTTCTATAATTGCCTCATGGAATTCAGACAATGATTTCAGAAAATAAATAAACAGATTTAATCTTATAATCTTTTTCTGATACAATTCAATCCCACCATATCAGTGTACGCAACTTTGTATAAATCATCGTGTTGAAATCAATGGGAATGGACACCCATGTGAGTCCTACTGTTTTGTGGATTGGTAGTCCACTAGTCATGTACTTTTGGGCTACACTTGTTCCCCTTTTTACTTTTAGAAAGAAAATAAAACTAGGAAAGGCAGGCATTACACAATGTGAGGCAGGAATTCATTCTTGCCTTTTTTTTTTTTCTTTTGGGCTTCTTACATTTCAACAAATACACACATAATATTAGTTCTCCAAAAGGAAGAAGTCTCTCTGCCAAGTTTTCTTCGTGCTGACCAGACTTCTGTTCCTTGACCCTAAGGAAGCTGGGAGAACTTCTTGTTTGGGAGCTTCCCTTTCACACTGACAGCGTGGCTTCTGTTCTATGCACGATTTTTGTCCAATCTGTATTCTAATTTTGTAACTTTTGGGGACTGGATCCACCAGGGTTAGGAGAATGCAAGTTTGCAATAATATAGTTGCTTGGGAGAGTGGGATAGTGCGAGCACCTTCGCTCTTCCCAGTGGTTTTACGAAGACTGTTACTTCAACTGCAGGTCCTACAGCACAGGTCTTCAAATACCTTTGCTTAGTTTAATTCAAAAAGAGTGTAAAATAGATGCTCAAACTATACCTACAAATTCAAACACATTTTTTGTTTCAGCTACTTATATTCAATATGTCACTATTTTTGGCAATCCTTACCTGAACATTTACCCACGAGCTGACTGTGTTCATTGTGCTGGAGCAACTCCGCTTCTCTAACGTACTGAAACTTCCTGTAGTAAAAGCAATGCTTACCTGCACATAAAAAACTTACCTGTGATTTGTCTCAAAGCAATGAAATGGAACATTAAAGGAACTTCTTAAACTTGACTATGTCCAGTCTGCATTTTCTCTGCAGTAAACTGCTGTCAGGAAAAGACAATACTTTGCTCTGTGCAGAGGAGGAGAGAAAAGGAGGACAAGAACAAAACTACATGGCAGATGTCAACAATCTTCCTTCATTTTCTAAAGGAAGAAGCTTACATATGATGATGATGATGATGTAATTACTTTACGTAAGATTAGGTATTATCTGGTGCAGAATGCCACAAAACTCTATCGATGAGTTGGTTTTGACATTTCCATACTTTGATGCGCATCCAAAACAATATCCAATTGCAACCTGTCAAACAAAACAAAATCAGATGCTCTATCTAGGTCAAATTTCTCATCTTTTTTCTGACACAATATAGGAAACAGAATATTAGTAATTCAATATTTTAACTCTGAGTAGTGCATATCTTACTTAGCTAAAAAAAGAATCTTGTGATTTATTTGCAGTTCTGATAACAAATTGTTACATATCCTCATTGTTGTTTTTTTTTTTTTAATTGCTTTTAGTGCCAGTTCCAAGTTTAGTCAAATCAAAACTGCATTTTTAAAAGCAAAACTGTACCTTACTCCTAATCCATTTCAGTGCAATCCATCCTGTTAAAACAGTCAAAGAAGTCTCAGTATTAGCTGATAATTAAACAACAATGACTTCAGAATGTAAAATTTAATGACCTGGAATCCCATGCTTATTAAAGACTACATGTTTTCTTTAAAACCTCTCGGGTTACAGTTGCAAACACATAGATTTTTCAGGAAATACCAACAGCATCGGGGAGAATTTAGTACCGTCTGACAATTGTACTAACAAGTAAGACATTGACTGGCAGGTGTTTAAAATCTTAGGTCAGGTAGTGGGTTCATAAACTTATTTATGGTCAGGGCCTGGTGATGAGTCCCAGAATTCATTAAATACTAGTAAAATTCACTTCTTGGAACAAAAGACATTTCCTAGAGTTTAGTCTTGAGAAAAGCCAGAACAACATTATACTTCATATAAGGTCAAAAGTTTTTTAAGGGTACTGGCAGGTTTGTAAAAAAAATGATTTATTTAAAACCAGAATGGGCTATTACTCTTAGGCAGTAACTCTAAACACAGTCTAGGTAAATTTTAATGTTTGATGGAAAAAAAAACTAGACTCCCCCCAAAAAACTCACAGAGGCTTAAAGCTGTTGATTTGAATCAAGTATTGTATTTTCATCTGACATTCAGGCTCTTTCTGTTAGGAAGACACATTGTCTAGAAGCTAACGTCTACAGCGGTTAATTATATATTAAAAATGTTGTCTGGGAGGTTATATTGAGACTAGACATATTTGTTTGTGACCTAAATTTGTATACCTACTTTTTTGTGTTAATAAATAATAACTCAGAAAATGTTGCAAGTGAAAGCTCTAAGTTAAAACAAGCAAACTTTTCTAGTTTTGCTCATTGATAGTTCACATTTCCTTTTTTCACTTGGGAATAAGACTCAAAATTTTGAGATGCAAAATAAATATCATGATTTTTACAAAGGATTTCACTTTTATATGTAAGTATCTGCTTCTTTCCTGTTACTTTCTGCAACACAGATCAATTTCCTCCTCTCCAGTACATCCTGGGTATCTATGGGTATTATGATCGTATGGATATTTAATGGGTAATATTTTTGCCTGAGATTAATTAGGTTGAGATAGAGAGTAGTTCCGGGCTAACAGCGATTTTATTTCTGCCAATACAAATCTTTGGTATGTGTCTGTTGAAAACTGACTATCCCTTAAAAAACCCAACAGTCTTCTCACTGCAATCATTCTTAGTATTTCGCTTGTGGTCTTGCTCCACTTGTGACCCTTCAGAGACTAACGGAGATCCAAGAGAAGAGCAGAGAAGACATTCTTTTTAGCTGGCCAAGCGACAGCAAGGAAACAAGAGGAAGAGAGCCGGCCTGGGGGCACCAAGCATCCAGAACCGATCTTATTTACGACAGCTGGGGAGAACGTGTCAATCCATCACATCAGCCCAGCAGGAGAATTTTACAGCCAGGAAGAAGGGAATTATACCACTGAGTGAGTTTCTGAAAATTTCAGCCAAGTACTAGTTTTATTGACTATTTGCCAGGTAACAGAGGATACTTAACCACGTTGCTCATATATCCATTAAATAACATCAGTAGTTAACTAGGACTATTAAATAACTAGTATTACTAGAATATTTGCAATATTGGTTAGAAACATATAATGCTTCTCATCCAAAGTTTATGGTGCTGATTTCTTTTCCCGTAGCCTGCAAGGAAGTTCTGACCCTCCTTTTTTAGTATCAGTAATGGCCTAAAACACAATTTCAGAAGAGAAGTCTTTCTCTTAGTCTACCTTGAATTCCCTGCTTATGCATCAGGTTCTGAAGAGCCCTCTGCAGTTTGCAGTTGTCTTTTTAAACTCCATCTCAAGAAATATTTCTAAAAGGATAAAAAATTTCCAAAGCTGCCACAGCAATAGGCTGTACTGGAAGCCAAAATGAGAGGGCCAAACAACGTGCCTGGGCCCCTGGAAAGGAAAGTGGATGAAGCTTTAGAAGAAAATCACCGGTAGTGATTTGAACTGTGAATTATGTTGTGAATAGTGCTCCCAAGATTTGAGTACTAAACGCATTCTTCATCACTCTCTATTTCCCTATTTCTTAGCTTCAGAAAACTCTATCAAAGCTTACAGAGTTCTAAAAATCCAATTTATTTCTAGCACTTAATCACAGGAAGGGAAAAATTTACACTGGAGTTAGAAGAAAGCCATGGATTTTCATCTGACAAAGTAAGAAAAGAGAGAAGAAACTTCAGAGCAGGAGACCTTGAGTCCCTCATGTAATTTTTCACCATGAGAAAGGATAATGTTCGTCACTAGTGTCACCTAAATTCCACAGTTCGGTAACATTCACGGTACTGATCAGACAAATCATAGTCTTAGCTGATTATTTACTTCCATTCATGTGATGAACACTCAAGCACTTATGACTGGATAATTTAACAAGACACCCTGTAATAAATCCTCTCTCTGAAACAAGAGCAGAGTACCAAAAAAATCTAGTTTCATCATGGTAATTAAACAGAGAGATGTAAGAGCTAGAATCTCACTCCTGCATAAATGTCTAGGCCAATGATAAAAAGAAATACACATGCTAAAGCCTTGCTATTTTACAGAGACTTTGTATTGGAAAGAGTTGTTGGTCACTGAAGTGCATCTTGCTGGCGTCAGTTTAAAAAGAAATAATAACATGCAACAAAATCCACAGTGTTGTATAATTACAAACCTAAACCTGAAGAAAAAGTCATTGTTTTTTTCTTTGACATAAACCAGCCATGCTGCTGAAAACTGCTTTTACACTTTTATTTCACATAAGCAAAGCAGTTAGAACTCACAGCTACTGAAGTCCTTACATATAAAATACACATCTGTTCTCAAACTGTCATATACAGTACATTTCATTGCCTGTTTTATACACCTTTGTTCCAGAAATCAGGAAGATAATGTCAGGTTCCCATTGAAATAAAATTCACATTCCTTAGTGACTAATGCATTTAATCGCCTTCCAGAACAAACATGATGAATGTTTAAAAACATCCTTTCATTTTAAATAAAGAAGTGGATTAAGGCTAATTGGACTCTTATCAACCAAATATTATCTACACGCAAGGGACTGAGTCTCTGTCTTCCTTCAACAGTTTTTGCTTTAAGTGAGATATTCTCTAAAACTAGTCTTCCTTTTGCCACATCTCAAATCTCTCTGCCCTATTTTTCAGCCATTTCCAAACACTTTAGGCCAACTATTCTGAGCCCATACTTGCGAGTTAAAGAACAGCATAGGCAATATAATGGGTGGCACCATAAAGTTTTATCAAAACCATTAAATAAGTACAGGGTATGTACTTTTGCTACAAAATTTAATTGCTATTAATTGAAACATTTTTATCTCGGTTCTAGAAATCAAATACAATTTATTAAAAGGAATTAGTGTATAATAAATAAGGCTTCTATAGATAAACAATTAAAAAACTTAAATGACTAATTTTTTATTTTATCTCTTTTATATTTTCAAATTAAAAGTTTTTAGATACTGGGAGCTGTCCTCCTGTATTCTTCATTTTGAAAATGTCCTGGCAGCTTTGAATATTTCTTTTTCTAAAATTTGTTGTATTTATAATAAGAAATGGGGTAACTCTAACCCTTCCCCACAAACTCTTTCAGGCTCATTGAATAATATTTTATGACTAGAAATATTTTGTCAAAAGGTCTTGTTCAGAATCATTAACGACAACGAACAAATCTATCTACATCTTATAGTCCTAAGGACTTGAAAAATAATTTATATTCCAGTTAGAGTTTTTAAATTTTTTTTTTTATTAACTCCTAACTTTTTTTTAAATGAGAGATGATCTGTTCCTTCTTGTTTTTCTCTCTCATCTTTCTTTTTATTTTAAATTTGATTTGAAGTGAATGCAATCGGAAATAAGTGAAAGAACATTTTCTCCTGGGAATATGAATAAGGTGCAGGCCCAGGTTGCAGCATTGTTTCCGAGTTTCAAAGAACTCTGCAGATGTTTTAGACACAGATGAAATAATCATTACACTTTCTAATCTTTTTCCAGAGTGTCAGACTCATGCCAAGTCTTTGGGTTCATCAGATCATTAACACTCTGAAGTATCCTGCAAAAATAACTTCAGTTGTTAATGGTCCATAATTCAGCTACCAGGGTAAAACACATCTTCAAACTGTCGCTGCAGCTACAGAGAAATGATTAAGCAAATATATTTTGCCTGTTCAAAAATGCAACTTAATGTTCCCTGAGAAGCTGACATTGCACAGCAGCCTTAAATGCAGTCAGAAATATTTTGGCTCATACTGCTTTTCGTCCTTCCCTCAGCGCATGCACTATAACTAAGGGAAAATATGCAAGTGGAGAAGAATACCACGTTTGCTATAGAACCAATTGCTCATTTCTTTAGAATTCAAGTTATCACCTACAAAGGTGATTCTTTGGAGAGAACGTACCATAGTTAAAGATTCTGAAATACACACACGAGTATTGTCAGAAACGAACAGGAAGAATATCTACATTTTTCAAAACTGAAATACTCTGTAGAAGGTTCTTCTTTTCCAGCCTAGGTTGCCAGACTATGTCCTCCTGTCTCCAGAGAGCTGGTAAGAGAACTTCCAGGCCTCTAAAAAATGTCCTTTAAAGGGTCTTGCTCTTCTCACCAGCTGCTTAGGCTGTAGGTAAAAAATTGATAAGAAGAATGGAATAGGCTTACTTTTCTCTAGCCACCTCCAGATGACATACGAGAAGCGAGAAGACCATGGGAACAGTAAAGTGAGTGTGATGAGAGGCTGGGCGCCTTTGAGGCTGCTCCAGGCAGCCACGCAGTGGCCAGAAAGCTGCTTCCCTTGGAACGGTCTTGGCTGAGCAGATCTGAAGGCAGAGCTCTCTGTGTGGTTTTGCTCTCTCTACTTTTGCATGTTGAAGATTGCCTTTCAGAACACGTTGTAAATCACTCATGAGCAATGCTAAAGCCAAAACAGAGTATGGAGGGGGGGGAGACGGGATGGACGGAAATCAACCTTAGCCATCATTCGTCTAAAAAGTTATCTCAAGTTCTATGATAAATCCTGCACTGGAAGTGATCTTTATTTGGACTTCGTTGCTGTGTTCTACACTGAGAAACCCGTAATCTAACAGGAGTTTATGGGGTTTGTTTTACCCCAATTGACAGCTTCTGGGTTTTGCATTCCTGTTCTAACCTCTACTTTCTTAAGGAAAAAAAAAAAAACAATTTCAAGGGATTCCACTGGAAAATACAGAGCAATTATCCAGTTTATTCCCTGGTCTTTTGTTCTATGCTTAACACATTGGTTTGCAGGTTTTAAGAGTACTGTAATACCAATGCAGTCTTCACTGCTCTGTCCATAAAGGCAGAGAAAAAGCTGAACATCTTTTCTGTACCAAGCAGTGTTTTTAATTAAAAAAACCAACAAAACAACTAAAAATAAAAACTACATTTCACTGCAACACATTTTAAGTGACTAATATATACTAGAACTCCATACCAGCAAGAAATTAGACACCGTATGTAATTAATTCAATAGAATTTCCCAAAAGCAACTTCAGTTTTCCCATTGCTAAGTGGCATTTTCACAAATTGAGTTAGGCAACAGCTTGTAAAAATATTTGGCAGAAAATAGATGTAGGAAAAAGTTGTAAATTAAATTGTTGCTCTTAGCCTTTTGAGCTCATCTAGAAGTTGACAAAGATTTATTTAATTTTTTGTGTAAATGGGTATAGATAAATAAGATGTGAAATGATAGCATTTCCAACATGTGCGAGATCCTTTTACGTCTCTACAGCCGTGTTTGGTTTACAATTCAAGCAACTGTATCTGTACGACCCAGCATACCTCTCTCACCTTCTATCTGGTGTTAATAGGAACAGACTTTATGGTCTGAAGTTTATGGTTTTTTCTGTAGAAATACAAGCACAGGGAATTAAATAAGAAATAAAACTAGGGAGACTGTAGCAAGAAGTATCTTTTTGCTATGGATGAGATCTGACCCTAAAGAAGCAAACGCCAAAATTGCAACTGGCTTCAGTGATACCAGAATTTCAGCCTGGAAGTAGAATGATGAAAATTACAACTTTCTAAATCTCTCTGGAAATCTTTTGAACTGTTCATATCGTTTCCCCAAGATCCAGAGCTGACAATTCAGCCTGAAATTGTTAATAATTTTAGGTTTAATTTTAATTTATTTTTAAACAAACAAGTACATGAAGGTGGAAGGTTGTTTGGCACGACAGGCTCGAGTGGCAAGTGTAGAGCTGCCTTCACGTAGCCTCTGTGAGATAGTGGTATATCATTCTTAAATCATCACTAACTCTTCCAATGAACTCCACATAGTGCGGCTTTTCTTTGTCTTGCTGCTCTGTTGCCCACTCTGCACCAATGCTCACACTGACACCATGACAAACAACTCGACTTAGCAAAGAGCTTCCCTGTATGTCTGCTCACTCTGTTACCCATGTTAAGTTGGGAGTGATGGGGGTTTGGCTATATGTAATTCCTGTATCATACCTTGGAAAAATGACTCCTTGGGCTTGGCTCATTTCCTAGTAGGCATAGTATATGTGCTAAAACCACCAGCTTAAAAGCCAGTAATCGTTCCTCTAAGTGAAATTGGCAATTTCATATAGAAAACCCAATTACTAAATTGACTAAGCAATTTTCATTCTCATGTCATCTTTGCAGGTGGTCCTTCCAGATCTTGCTTGAGGTACACGGGAAAGGCAGCCAGAGCTGTTACTCTTCATGTGCCTTTAGACAAATCAAGATTACATGTCCTTGTTTGCCAGTCTTGCACTTTATCCGCTAAACATAAAGCTTAACATTGTACAGGCAAGACTTATGCAGGTATTAGTAAATAAATTTTACATTTCAACCTTTTAATTTGCATTGGCATGAGTTTTGGTTTGAATGTCTTCTTTCCCAAGGACAGCAAATTGAGATTACCTCACTCTGGAAAGAAAAAGTGATTTAGAAATCATTTAGAGAAAGTAGGAAAAAGTAATAAAATAAGTACAAAACTAAAGTCTGAACCTGAAAATTTACCCAGATTTTGAACTATGTGGGAATAGTAAAAAATATTAAAAGGATTGAAACTTTCATTCTGTGATGGTATTTCAAACATTACTGAAATGTTTGTAATGAGGAGGAGTTGGTTTGTTTCTTTACTTTTTAAGGAAGTATTTTCACTAAGGCTGGACAGAGATCTTAGATTAATAATACTTTTTTTTTATGTTGTAGAAGAATAAAAGCAATCTTTTGAAAGTTTCCCCAAAGAATTGTGGCAGAATTTCCATTCTGAAAAGCTGGGCAATTTACTTAACTTTTTCTTCCTTAGTGTTAATTGTTTTCATCAAAATTTGTATTTACATGTCAAAAATTTCAGATTTTACAAAGAACACATTTTGACAGGCAAAAAAACCCCATGCAAATTGTTGAAAGAATTGTCACCAATTTTGTTTTGGAGCACACTGTAACAAATTACTATGATTCAGTGTTTCAGTGAAGAATGTATTCTAGCTAATATATTCCCATTGAACTATTTTTATTCCATGAAAGCAGCATTTCCCAAAATGAAAAAGTTCCCATGGAAAATTTTCGAACGTTTCCCACTTCAGAGTTTAAAAAATGAAAGCACAGCCAAATGTCACATTTATTTTTCTCTTTTTCTTTTTCCCTATCATAGGAAAATCACATCTAGAGAATGGCAAAATGAAACCAAAATAACATATTTAACTAAATAAGTATTTAATAAAAACAGTGACAAAGTAGCTATAAAGGGTTATTTTCTGTATTACCTGCATGTATTTCTTGTAAGTGATGGAATATATGGAAGGGAAACTGGCCGCCTGAGAATGGAAGCAGCTCATGGTACTGTTAAATAACATCAGGGATGCTACGAGGCAACTTTCTTTCTCAGAATGAGATACAGCCAAAAAACCAGATGTGGCCTTGATTGCCCACTTAAATTAAGTACAGTATAAATGTTGGGGTTTGCTGGTCTGGTCTCTTGATTAAGCCAGTAAAACTGTAACAGTGCACTGACTTGCTAATATTCCCTTAACTAAGGGACTGACAATGAAGTACTTAATATTATATTTTGGTTATTTTCCATTAGTAAGAGTAATTAATTAAAAAAGAAAGAAACTTTGTGACCTTCTACAAAACTAGCATTTAAAATACTTTTCTGTTTGTTTTATACCTCTGTTGATTTTATGCATACTATTTTCTTGTGTTCTAAGGAGTTGAAGGCCTTTTTGGTGTGGGTTGGTTGTTTTTTTTTTTTCAATAGAGAGCTTTTGCACACCAGACTGCATTCTTTCCACCCTGCTGCAGCTCTAATTCCTGTTCATTAAAAAAAAAAATAAAAGGGAAAAAGAGAAAAAGAGGTTAAAGAAATGGGGCCTTTACTTCTTTGGAGAATGTAATACTTTCTGATATAATTAGCTTGGTTAATAAAACATTTATTTAGAAAATTAAATCCAGGGCTTAATTTTCCTGGAAACAGTTATAAATGAACATGTTATGCAGCAATCCCACCAATTACGCAAGAGCTACAGAAACAAACACACAAGAAGGAACAAGCAATAACTAATAAATGCTTAGGAGATACGAAAGTGAAGTACATCATGAATACCATTTTTTCTACTTCAGGCAAAACCAAATGGCATCTAATTTCTCTTTATATCTTGTGTAACACCCAAAGATATTAATGGGATTTATTTGCTTATACTGGACATGGCAAACAGACCACTGTTCGTGTTTTATACGCTGGGTGCTTTTAATACATTTCACATGTAAATGTGTCTAAAATTCTAGAGCTTATTTACTCTTTAATGCTTCCTGTCAGCCATAGAAACATTTGCTCTTGTTTAAAAATAAGTCTGATGATGCTCCTATCTACATATTGATTAGGATTAGGTGAACGTTTAGAGTTCCAGTTTAATAAGTCATCTCATGGTAAGGGCCTACGTGCAGCAGTTCTCACAAAATTTTGATCCTAAATGGGAAAAAATAATACACAATCAGTTCATCCTGCGGGTGATGGAAAATTTACAAATTCATCTCTCCTCTCGAGACTGGCATTGCTGTAAACCGCATGGAAAATGTTCTCTTTTGGTTTTGCATTTAACTCGGAATAAACTTAAGGTCTGGAACACAAGCTTCCTGATGAACCGTTTGTGAAATTCAGAAGGGATGAGGTATGAGGTTTCAGACAGCAACTATAGCTCATTTCTTTGAGTTGGTTTCCTCAACAAATGCCCGGACACATAAAGGAGACAGCTATTGAAATGCTGAGCACTGCACTGATTAACTTTTAAATGACTTGCTGCCTAGCTTGAGATGGATAAACAGGCTACAATGAATGGAGAGAATAATGACCAAACCTGGAATCCATGGGAGCCAGACTGTTGAGCAGGGAGTTGTTTAAAAATACCTAGAAGCAAATGGTGAGGATCAGTGACTGACTAAAGTCCCTTTCAGGGAGTGACATCAGGATCTGCAATTAAGAGTTATGCTTCAAGGATTTCAGCATCCCTCTGTGTAGGAAGGCAGCAGTTGCCTAGTAGAGCCGGATCCTCTGAGCTACAGGGGTTTTGTCCAAACACTTGTAGAGAAGGTGGGTTTACAGTCAGTTTAGGGGGGCCAAGGACACCGGAGTGCTGCGAGGGTAGGCAGGTCTTTTGACAATTATCCAGTGGCACTTGCGTGTCCGCAGGTTACCGAGTTCCTTTGTGTAGATTCCTGGCTGTGGGAAAGGTGGAAGTGTCTTTCTCCAGGTCAGTATTCACAGCTCCAGGTTTGATCCTGGACTTAGCGTGGCTGTATCAGACCTTGAGAAAATACCTCTGTCCTGGTCTTTACTTCATGTGGTTGAAGTCCAGGAGACCTGTGTCCTGTTGGGCACTGTGTCCGAGATGGCTTTAAATCCACAGCTCTCTCATGTCCACTGATCTGCGGAGACTCTGGCTTGTCGAAGTTATGGTATTTATTGGCCTTGAGAGGAGCGTTAGTGCCCCTGCAACCCTTAAGAAATCCAACTCATGTGGAGCAAGGATTGAAAACTGGACCTGATTTCTCTCAGATGAACTGTTGTATCATTTCTACTCCATCAGTGCCACAGCAAATATCTAAAACTGAACACTGAAGAGGGACTGAGAAAGTATCTAGCATAAAAGTGTGAGTGTATGTATGTGTGTGAGTACAATCACAGACGTGCACAGACATTGCCATGAAAACTTACAGGCATATTTGCACATTCACCTGTGCCTGTAGAACTCCTACAAATATTTTCTTCCATCTTATACTTCATGGAATTACATAGCTTGGGGAGAAGGAGAACCAATGAAAACCCAACCAACAGATTTTTTTCTTTTTTTTAAATCAGCCTGGAAACAAGTCAGAAAGGGATTTCCAGAAGTGCTCATTCTTGATCTTCTACATTTACATCTGATGGGGCCAATATACCTACTGATCTCACTGGGAATAAAGTTTGCTTGACACAGCTTTTTGAAAAGTTTACTTAAACATTTCAAAGATAATGCAACTCTTCCTAGCCAAGAGGGCAGGGACTTTGCTGACAAAGTCCAATGAAACACTAAAGAGATTCTCCTACATTTATTATCTCAAAAACTTTGGTCTTCCGTCTCAGGATAATGAATAAGGATCTTACTGAGAAGATTGACAGGCAAAATAATATCAGTGCTTCTTAACTGACAAAATCATTATCTTGTCCTTGTTAACAGATTAATTTTCACATCATCTTTGTAGCATGACAAAAATCATTATCTACGTTTACTGATTGAGATGGTTATAGCCCACAATTTCCAGAATGCTTAATTTTTTTGAGATATCAGATCCTGGTCTGTTTTAAAAGAGGTGATTTTCCACAACTGTTATAGTCTTGAGAAACTTCAGGCTCTCCTGCTAGTACCCAAATTTTTTCGAATATTAAATTAATTAACATATTTAAGAAATGGATTTAATATGTCTTTTAGGACCATAGTTAAAGAATTAGGAGAAAAAAGATATTAGAATTCAATATAGTATGAATTTCAAACCCAGCTGCTATAAACTAACCCTACCTTTTAATGTCTTTTACAAAGTAAAACATGACAGAAGGAAAGAGATTAAAATATTGGGGGAAAAAAAACCTTAGGATTTCCTCATTTAAAAGGCAAAGAGGTGGTGACACATCATAAGGCTGTGTACGCTAATGTTATAGAGCAGGGTCTGCAATCTAAAAATTGTTGTTATGGCCAGGGTGTAGAAGTGCATGTATCCCATCTTATATACACTTACTGTGCCAATGAAGAGAAAAATGGTGACCACCGTAGGTAAAGAAACAAACAAACAAACAAGTACAATAAAAAGTAATACCCCAGGTAGCTTTAGACTCCATGTTTATTATCCCTGCATTTTCTGAAGTTTTGTAACATCAAGATTTATATTTCTGAGAAGGCATTGTATCAAAAGCTGTGACATTCCTTTGTAGCAAACAAAGAAAATTACTATCTCTTGTTTATCCTTCGCAGCCTCCAAATTTTGAGTAATAAGAAAATAATCATTATCATATGACTCACTGTTGAAGCCAAAACATGTACTTCCTAAATTTAGTTTGGCTGGAGGATCCAGCTGGGAGTGGTGATAGACACACAGTTCTGTTCAGGCTGCTCTCACGCCTTCCTAGTGCTTTTATTAAACTCCCTGAGTACAGTACATTAGCCTTTGCACAGAAGCCTGTGCAACTTACTTGCAAGCCTCTGCCTTTTTGGTTTTCCCCCACAATATCTCATGAAAAATTGCTTAGTTTTCAACCTCGCATTTGTCCCTTATGCTGGCAAGAATTGTGGCCATATGAGATTCTGCGGGACGGCAGCGGTTTGGAGAATGAGAAAAGGGAACTGTAAGAAAAAAGAGAAGGGAAAACTCAGTGATGCCATCTCCATCTTTCTGTTCCTTCAAATGAATAAAATAAAACCATGAGAATGTGCATGAAAAGGAATATTAAATGTGGACTTAATATGCATATGGGTTCCTGTGAAATCAATAAGCTATTACTTTTATTGTAATTGTAGGCTGTTCTTAGAAAGTAAATAATCAGTTAAAAAATGCCATCCCTTTCACAGATGAGGCTTTCTCCTACTCCCAGAGTGAAAGTCATCCTGCCCAGTTGTACAGCATTTTCTCAGGACTCGTCAGTGTGATACTATAATTAAATCAACACATGGCATGGCTGGCAGGGCCATAGAGAGAGATGAAGGTCTCAGTTGTGCTCCCTAACTGAGAAAAGGTAAGTGTGGGTGACAGCCATAGCAGCAGTGTGTTTCACAAATCCCTTAAGCAATTTGGGAGGGAAAACAAGGGCTCTTTTATAGATGGCTTGTTTCTAGTGTTGCTTTTGTTTGGGGTTTTTTTTTAAAGATTTTTTTTTCTTTTTTTTTTTGAGAAAAGCTCTGTACAGTGTCTCATGAGCACCCCATGAAGAGACAGCTGCTGTTGCCGTTGCGATTACTTTTTTGTCGTTGTCATTGTTGCTGTTCTTCATTTGCTTCTTACTGAACAGAACTGACAGTTTGATTTCACTTGCCTTTTAAACGAAAAGCTTGTCCAATGTATCCCACAGGAGATATAGTTTAATGAATCTGAATATCTGGAATTCCCTGGTCTTTACTGTCATGAGTATTTCGTGTCTAATTTGTAGAAGTAGGCTGTAAAGAAAGCAGAATAAACAAAGACAATAGCATATGAATTCAGAGACTCATCTGATTCATTTTCACTCTGGGGAAGACTGTGGCCATGGAGACCTGCTCTCGCTATGGAACAGGCAATCACATTAATGAAAACAAGCAAAAGGGAAATACCAGGTTCTTATGGGAACCTGTCACAAAACTTTCACTGACTTGAGCTGGAGTGTGATCTTCCTTTGTTAGCCAAGGGTACTTTTTGAGATACGGGCATAAACTGAAGTAATAATTTCAGACGGGGTAAAAAGAGAAACTGTTTCCCCATGCGGACAGCGAGGCGGTGGTGCAGGTCGGCCTGCGAGGTTGTGCCGTCTCTGTCCTTGGGGCGTTTCAAGCCCCAACCTGTCCAAGACCTGAGCAGGCTGGTGTGAGCCCAGAGCTGCCCTGCTTTGGGCAGGGGCTTGGACTAGAGACCTCCCGAGGTGCCTTCACACAGCTCGAATTGGTCTGTGATCATAGTTCTCAACAGAAATGTCACCAGAGCTTTTTTGGCAGACATCTTTAGTAATGAGCGTACAGATAGTCGTAAGGACACAGGAATCATCTGACTAGAGCAGTTTCTCAGCATGAACTGGAAATCTTAGTCTTTCTCTCTTTCACCATTTTCAATAATTAACAATTATATTGGTTCTATGGTCTTGGAATCTAATGGATTTTTTTATAAATCACGGTTGTCTATCATAGGTCTTTAGACTGATGGCAGGGCAAGGTACATGATGGAGGGCATTCTAGATGTTGTATTTCTGGGAAAATTTGGCAGTCAACAGAAATTGCATGAAAAAGTTAGAAATTGTCAAAATAGAGAATGATACTGAAATTACCTAGATTCATTTGATAAGTCAATCTGAAAACAGACTTTGAGATACAGGTACAAAGTAGTTGAGAGGAAAAGTATTATAAGAAAGTATTAAAAAGTTTTACTGGCTAATATTAATTGTTTATACTACAAATACCCACAAGATACAGTAACTGGTCCCTCCATACCTACTCATCTGTTCATAGGGTTATTTTTTTATTTTCTTTTATTGTATTTAGGATGACACACGCATTGTGCACTGGGGATGGGTTGCACAGACCAGCCATGCTCTTTGCCAGTGATACTAACTCCTAGCAGAGTCTGTAATAGGCTCTTCATTCCATCTTAGGAATTACTAGGGCTACCTTCTGTTGCGGCTGTCCCATCCACCACCTGTTGAAGGAGATCTTTACCTTCCCATCTGTAGCAGCCACTGCAATCTTCTCTGTGTGCCTCAGGCAGGAATTTCTGTGGTTGCTCGTAAAATGCCTTAGGTCAGCACCATCCTGGCTCAACCTTTCACCAACAATTCCACATGACATTGTTTAGTTCTTACTGAAGCCTTTTTACCACGGCCTATGCACCATGATATTGGCTTACGTTTATCTTAGGAGCATTAGGAGCATCACTTTTCCTGAGGACTGAGGTGGAAAATAAAACAATTTTCATATTCATCTTATTGCTTCACTCTCTTGGGATGCCTATATGGTGGTTTCAGGCAGAGAGGGAAGTAAGGGCAGAAAAAGAGGACAGCCTGATTTACAATTGTATCATTCAGAAAATCAGTATTTTATGAGAAAAATTTTATTCCAGAAATTACTTCATTATTTCTAGATCAATGAGAAGGCCATGACAGAAATGACATAGTAGCTTTGTTCCAAGAGATCATTCAGTGACTGATGCACCGCAGAAGCCAGAAGTAATAAATACGTGGTTTCACAGCACGCAAGTTAGAACCAGACAACACATTCCAGATCCGCATCTTCTAGCCAATTTCATTAGAGTCAGCTGCTCCTGGCTTCTGCTTTGCTCTGAGTTGGAGTTAGATATCCCATATCTCCTGATAAACCGTAACTCATTAAAATCCTTTTATCCTTAATGTAGGCTCTACTTTGGCGTTGTTTGCTTTGGGTTTTTTGGGGGGCGAGGTGGATAGGGGTTTTTTTTGTTTGATTTTGTTTTTATTTTTGTTAGGGTTTTTTTCCCTAAGGTTAACATAAAGGCACACAACAATCCAACAGCTTTCATCCTCTGGAAAACAACATGAATGTCCCATATCTATCTTTGTCATACCAATCTGCTACGTCTTGTGCTCCAAAATTTTTTGACAGTCAGTTTCTTTAATAAGCATGGTTTCTATAGATTTATATGTACGACTCTTGTCATTGATGAACTGGTCATCATTTGTCTTGTCAGAGGGATGGAGCAGTATGTATCTTTACTCCAAAGAGAACTCAGCTATTGTGTCATTAGTACTGTGGGAAAAAACCCAAACAAACAGAAAAGCCAACAAAAATACAAACCCAAGTCAAAACAACAGCAAAGTTAATTTGCCTAAACAATAGAAATAGTTGTGCTGAGAAAACCCAAAACAGCACAAGCAGGCCTTGAGTCATTATGTCCACTGGGTGTCATTGTTTACTCCACCATGTAACATTCATCTCTGTAAACATGAAATGCAGCTGGGTATAGTAAGTAAGTCTATTTGATCATTGTTTGAAAGAGGTGACCTATTCATTAATTAGCTGAGTAAAGACTTCTTTTTTGCTTTAAAAAGAATAATTATGGATATATTAAATGGTTTTTATCATATTTTGTCTTATCCAAAGTTTCTTAGGCTTTGGAAGTTTGTTTTTAAAAACAGCAAGCATGTCTCTTTATAAATACATTTAAGTTATTGCAGAAAAGAATGACACTGCAATGTATATTTCACAGATCAGACACACTAAGATGCTGCTGATGGAAACTTTTATCTTCCTAATGGCATTTATCCTTCATTTGGAGAAGCTGACCAACAAAGGTTTATCTCTATTGCACAGTATTACAGGTTATTTTGAAATAAGGTGAGTTGCTATTTAATAGTCTGGCTAGATTTCGAGGTTAGCGTGATGAAGTGTTTATTTTACTGTCAACCAGTCATGAATAAAATACAACATGGTTAGCCTTTCAACTTGTCATTGCTTTATGTAATGCCAAACATGATTTTACTAAGTCTATGCTGAGCTAGAAATCCTGGGGAGCATTTTGGCAATTAAATCAGCTCCTTTCTAATGTGTTCAACAGCTTTAATAGCAGATTGTTAGGTAGACCAACTCATAAATGGAAAGGATAATTCAGTCTCCAGAGCCATTCAGTCTCAGCTCAGCCAGCCAACTTGAGTGCCTATAGTTTAGCAGATAGAAAGTGTGAGTACATTGGAGTACCTAGACTCTTCTGCCTGCTGCATGATATGTTTGTACTATGAATCGTGCTGTTCTACATTAAATAGTCAATAGTTGCCAACATTCAACACTTCGTGACACCTGAAATGCACCTCATACTTAAACAAATAAATAACTTCAGCACTTCAGGTCATTTGCTCACTTTAAGTGGCAACTGTTGATTTTTGAATGGCTGTGAGAATATTTCACAGTTGTTTTATGTTGTCAAAAGATAAATTCTCACAAAACAAGGGAAAGCCAAAAGCTTGAAATAGTTACGAATAAATACAGCAAAGGAAAAATTGCAAACCGAAAGAAAAGTATAAATTAAATAGAATGGGTAATGAGAATATTATTCCTAACTTTACTTGTTAGATTTATTAGTGTCAAAGTATTTTCTCATAATACATGCATGCCATTCCTTTTCTATACCTAGAAAAAAAGGCATCTGATAGACTGAGTTGTCTTAAGAAATGAGGAATGGACAAAGTACAACCCTCTTCTCCTGACTGCCAGTTTCATGTCTGTGAGAGACTGAAAGAGTTCATGTCTCGAACACTGTGGTGGGGCAAGTTCTGCCTAACGACGAACTCTTCCTAGCAAGGAGCCCTGCCTAGCCAGAACCACAGGTGAAGGGGAGCTGATGAGCCCAGAGCAGCCCAGGACACCCGCCAGAGGACAGGGAGGCCGAGCCGAGGGTGCGCGGCTCCGTGTCCGGAGACGCTGTTCGGCTGTGCTGAGCAGGGCCGCCCACCGCGCCTGGCCCAAGAGCGAACGAGGGGCACGGCTGCAGGGACAGAGAAGTGACTCCCTACGTGAACCCCAAGCCCACCGACCCATTTCCCGAAGGTTCTGAAAGCACAATATATTTGTGCGTGACACCTAATTAGCCTAATGAGGTCGAGCGCCCGCCTGAAGGAGGGGCAAGGATGATAAAAGGACACAGACTGAAACCCCACGTGCGCGCGCCCTCCGCAACTGGGCCCCTCGGCTGACTGGACCAACGCTGGGCCCAGGGCCGCTGAAATCTTTCTCTTTTCTATTATTCTCTCTCTCTCCCTCCCCTTCCCCCCCCTTCCTTTTCCATGATCCCCACAC
>JANZLQ010000060.1:15089123-15143277 GCA_026212715.1 Elanus axillaris
ACGAGGCACAGAGTTTTGCTGGGGGGGTGGGGGGGATTGTTGCTCTATACTGCTGAGGGTTTTTATAGCCAGCTGTTGACATAGGCTGCCAGTCAGATCAGTCCACAACAACACTGTGATAGAGCTCTTCAGCAGTTTCAGGCACTGTTTTCCTGTTAGCTGCTGATCTGCCCGTGTCAAGATTCACTTATTCTGGGTTCTTGCTTCTGTTTTTCTTTTTGCCATGACTCATCACAGTCAGCCTCTCATTGCATTTGACTCAGCTTTTGGCCAGGAAAAACTCATGATACTTCTGCAACACCTTAGGTGGCTAAAGGTGAATTCACCACAAGAGCAGAATGTAGCTGAACAGTGAAAGAGAATGACCAGTGGTCATTCCTAGAAAAGGTCCCTAAAGGTGAGAGCAGAAGCAAACTGCAAGAGAAGGACAAGCGTGTTTTATTTAGACTTCAGTCTCTGAAAATGTAAACTAAACCAGTTTTCAGAGACATAATTCAAAGTAACTCCTGAAATATAAAAAAATAACCTTATCTTTTGTGCATAATATTTGGTTCTTTTTTACTGCCTCCTCTGCACTTTGCTAAACCTTTCAGAAAACTAAAGAACAAATAAATGATTTAGCTCTGATCCAAGGAGTTTACTGCATAAAAATTTAATGTTCTGGTCATGCACAAACCGCCTCCCATACTGGGAGACTTGGGAGAACTAACAAGGTTTCAATTGTCAATCTGATGGATGTAATGAATTAAAAACAAAAATAACAATCATGCAGTGTATCAAGTATTTGTCTCAAAGATGCAAAAGGAAAAGTTATTACAGCAGTTCTTCACAGTGTAATTTGAACACATTAGGAAAAAGAAGTAAGAAAATCATGAGTTTCCTCTGATCCAGAGGAATTTGGTCTGGTTTCTCCAGTATGCAGGTCTTTTATCTATCTGGACCTTGTATCTATCTGGATGTGTTAATCTATTTATACTTGTACCTATTTGGATGTAATCCAAAATTCCAGCCTTTCTTACCCATTCCATAAAAAAAAAAGATTAAACCATATTTGGTCATCATAGTCTTATTAAGAAACAAGACTGATGGCAGCTAACTCTAATGATAACCTCAATATAGGGAATGAGTTCCATCTGTAGAAAGCTGTATATATTTGTAAACTTATATAAGCTTTGTATTAAGACAAGCTTATCAAAAGCTTATAATAATTTCAATGTTCTCTCAAAGGCAGTTCTTAGATTTCATTAAAAGAACAAATTTTCACCCAAAATGTATAAAGCTTTTGAACTGACTTAGAACGTTTCCCAGGTATTTTGTTTGGCTGTAGAAGACAAATAAAACCTAGAGACATTAACTGCTTTGCTGTTGATTTGGCAATAAATACTCAAGACTTTTATAAATACTTTTTGTGCACAACTATACATTATAAAAATGACAGCACATGAAGGATTCCATTTCTTTTCTTTCATTACTTTCTGTTGTTTCCTTTAAAAAAAAAATCTATGCAAGTGGGTCTTAAATGTTCTCTTGTTATACATAAACAAAATCCCATCAGCTTCTACAACCTTTTAAATTTGAAGGACTAAGGCTTGTGCAGTTTGTGTTCCTGACAGAACATGAATAGGCAGATTAGTGCTTCACTCCATTGTTCATACTACATTAAAAAAGGCATTTGTATAAAATTATTGGATTGGGATATGTATATATTCTCCTGAAATTCTAATTGCCCATGATATCAGATCAATAATACTTTTCCATATTGTCATACAGAGTAAAGTCAACCAAATAGGATTCAAATTTGGTAAGCAACCTTGTTTGCACATCCCCTGCTTATTCCGCTGAATAAGTCTAACAAGAGGGAAAATGAACCATAATTACAATTTGTGGAGGGTTGACCCCAGCCAGCAGCCAAACACCCACAGGCTCCCTCATTTACTTCCCTCTCCTGCAGGATGGGAAGAAAATAGAAGGAAGGTGAAAAGACTCATGAAATGAGATAATGGCAGCTTAATAAAGAAAGCAAAAGCTGCCCACACAAGCAAAGAAAAAAGAAGAATTCAGTCACTGCTTCCCATCGGCAGGCGATGCCTAGCCACTTGCGGGGAGCCCAAGCCTCAGCACATGTAACTGTTGCTTGGGAAGACAAATGCCATAACCTAAGATGTACCTTCTTCCTCCTCCTTTCCTTGAGTTTTTGTTGGTGAGCATGATGTCATATAGCATAGCATATCCCTTTGGTCACTTTGGGTCAGATATCTCAGCTGTGTCCACTCCCAGCCCTAGCCTGCTTTGGGCAGGGGAGGAAAAAGAGAAAGTCTTCCTCCTATGCAATCACTGTTCAGCAACAGCCAAAAAACATTGGTGTGTTATCGACACTGCCGCAGCCTCAGAGGTACAGCACAGCACCATGTGGGCTGCCAGGGAGGAAGGTAACTCCATCTGAGCCGTTCATTACATGTGTGTTCAAGGAACAAAAATAAAATGGCAAAAGAGAAGAATTAAGTTTATGCCTTTCCACTTTATCTTTCATCGTAAAATGTCCACCCTTCTTCGGAAAAACAGCATCAGTGATCTGGAACTTTCAAAAAAATAGTTTCTGCCGGTCATGGCTTCCAGTATAGATGGATGGATTGCCAGATTCATAGACTTTAAGGCAAAAAAGAACCACTAAGTCATAGTATCTGACCTTCTTGACTCCTCTTACATTTTAATATATTACTCAGTAGGAAAAGCTAGACAGAAAACTGTGGGAGAAAGATCAGATTCTAATTTAAGTTTCATTTAGGTGTACAGCTAGAGCCTTGAGATACATATTTAGGAGGGAAGGTACAGACACTGGGTTCTATCTGTTTTCTGTTTTAAAGCACAAAACCAAGAGTCTATGAGCATGTCTGACTCTAGAATTTCTCTTCCAGAATTGGATGGTTTGCCTCTGGTACTGAGAGTCAATTGCCACAACGCTAAAGCCCTCAATTTTTTGTTAAATACCTGCTGCACTTCCAGGAATCACATCAGGAAATGAAGTTTATGCAGCAAACAGATATGGAATCTTCTATAATGCCAGTATCTTCTGACCAAAAAAACTCAATACCAAACATGAAAAGCTAAATGATTGTTTTCATTTTACCTTTCTGTTCCATGTTACTTTAAATGCTGTGCAATTCTTGCCTCAAAGATAATTTGAAATGCTCCACCACTATAATGTCAAACCTTTCCAGGGAGTCTGATACTGTAATTAAAGATACTGCACAAGTGTCTTTCAGCTTCCTAGAAAATCTCATCAAATAGACAAATAAAACCTTTCCAGACTTTTTGAAGGCAAACCAACCTCTTTATTATTATCCTATCTCATTATCTGTCTCAGAGACAAAGGAAAATGGTTACTAGCAAGTCCAGATTTAGTGCTTGGGACTTTATCATGCAGGACAATATGATTGCAGGGAAACTATGGAAATGACCTTTTCGACGTTTTTCTTGAGGTATTCCCTTGAACAGCTAAAATGATAGAGCACTGGCAGTCAACCCTAAAATCAAATGAAATCCATTGAGCGTAAGAACTGAAATAAGACCAGAGAACCAGGGAAGATTACTCAATAGACCGTTTTAGTCCCAAGCTAGCAGACAGTGACTTGAGATGGCAGGTGAACTGGTGTGAAGAAAACACAAACTCATCCTTAAACTTTCATCTAAAGCTTAAACCACAATATTATTAAAACTCTGAAACACCACTTTGTGAAATCACTAAAAGAAAACCCCCTTTAACTGACTCATTGGTTTTGTGTGTGTGTTTAAATGCATACATACACACAAAGCTTTTAATTTTCACAATGGCAATGCAGATTTATTTGCATTTCAGTATAACAATTCTGGGTTTAGTCTTTGGGACTTGTAACCTACATTACTGACATTATCGAAAAGGGATTTATTCTGACGTGGAAATATTTGTATATTATATGACATGACTAGAAGGATTTTTCTTCCAAAGGCTTAAAATTATTCTTTTTCTAGCAATAAACCATAGCCATCTTCACAATTTTTGTTTCTGTTTACGGTGTAGTACTTACTATAACAAAAGACTTTCTGGAAAAAAGTGGAATAGTATAAAACTGGGTATGGTGTAAAGTCGAAATCAATGGGTGTATGGGGTGCAGGTGTCCGTGTGTTGGCAGCAGGGTGGGACTGTGAGCGTGGCCTCTGTGAGAAAAGACCAGGGGCTGCCCATGCTGGACCCAGTAGGTTCCAGCTGCTCCAGATGGACACACTGCAGGACGCAGACGAGCCCTGTCCCGTGCCAGCCCCTCTGCACCTCTGGGGCTGGGTAGATACCTCTGGGGTGAAGGACTGACGTGGAGCCTGGAGAGGGGGGAGGAAAGGTGCTGGTTTAATATTCGTCTTTGTTTCTCACAGGCCGAATAGATTTTAGCTGACAATAAATTAAATTCGTTTTTCCCTAACTCAGATCTGCTTTGCCCTTGATGGTATCTGGTAAGCAATGTCCCTGTCTTTATCTCAAGCCACTAGCTTTCTCATTCTTGGGGTTTTGGTGTTTTTTTTGCATTTTCCTTCCCCCGTCCTGCTGAGGAGGGGAATGAGAGAGCAGCTGGGTGGGCATTTAACAGTTAACCAACGTTACCACAATACAAAAATGTGCTACCACAACGAGAAACTTATTAACAACCTTGATGAGAATACATAACGAGCAATGAGACTGGTCTTCAGATACATCAATAAGTGTTCCTGGATTCCTTTAAGCAACATGAACAGTATGCTTGTACCCAGATTGTCCTGATATCCTGGCATACATCCATCCTTTGGGGGTAGCTGAAAGATATATATGGTCAGAGCTTATTTTTTTCCCTCCAACTTTTGCCTTGTCTGCTCTGTCAACTGTCTAGTTGATTTTTCCTATTCAGTCAGTCCATTGCCAGCCTCTATAAGCTCCAGAGGATGTTTGCTTCAAGCATTCTAATTCAATAAACTGTAGCAATACTTGACAGAGTTTTGCTGTGGCTTGACAATGGAAAGATTTGTTGCATTTAACCACATGAAGATTTCATGGAAATTATCTTCCTCAAAGTACAAGGGAAATAGAAGCAGATGCATACTAATATGAAAGGCACAATGCTGTAGTAGGACTTTAGCAGAACTTTTAACAATCTTCTGCAATGTAATGTCTGAGCTCAACTGATTCTCAGGACCCCCAACAAGATGAAAGCTTGTTTTAATTTTCAGGAAACTAAAATGTAATAGTACCTTCTCTATTTTTGGGGGGAAGAGGGTGTTTGTTGTTGTTATGTTGAGACCTTTTTTAGCATAACATTTGCTTTGTTGCAAATTACCCTTATCTGTCACACTCTTTTGTACTGTTAAGAGTTAACTAAACCAAGTTTGAGTATTACAGTTAATTCATCTCTTCAGATAGACTAAAACTTGTGCAAAGATATTTAAATTCTAGATTTGTATCAGTTTTTCTGCTGTTGACCTAAATTTTAAAAAAGATCTGTTTCAACATATCAAACCAGAAGAAATAGATAAAGAATTAAAATATTATTACAGACAACAATAAACATAAAACTGGAGTAAAGTTTTCATAACAGTATTTTGATATTTAGTCATCTTCTTCACTTGCTTATCTGCATAGCTTACTTCAAGAGTTTAAGGCTTCCAAAGTAATGCTTGATTCAAAAGGCAGAGAAAGTAGAAGAACAACAAAACATCATTTGTTATAAATCCAGTTCTTGATACAGGTATTGTCAGTTCTAATACCCTTGTGTTTGCTCTCAAGTTAAAACCTGTATAACGTGCAATTGCATGCTGTTTTCTTAGTTCCCTTCACAAGGATATTTCTTCCATGAGTCAACACCAAGAGTGTGGGCATTGAATATTTTATATTTTTATAACTTTTTCAGTTTTTTTTTTCTTTGTAATGGTAATACTGCACATGAAGTTTTCAGTTTTCCTGCATCATAATATTGAAACCTTGTATAAGCAATGTCAACATAAAACAAAAAAGGAACATCATAAATGACATATATGCATTGAATCACTCATGAGTCTAAGATATACAATTTAATTATGTTTTTTATAATGGACCGGGGAGAGCAATCTATGGAGGGAATATGGAAATATATTTCAGAGGACAAGATTATGTTACTGTGCTATTTTTTGTATGACATAATTTGTTATTTATAAAAAAGCCCCAAAATATCATCAAGTGACATAAAAAGCTCCAATAACGCCAGCTCAGGCTATCAAACCTGAAGCTATTTACCACAATAAATTGAAAGGAAAGCAAGAATCTTGAACTCACACAACAATAAGCTCCTTATATTTTATTGAAGAGACGTGTAATAGTCTGTCAAACTTCCATATTTTAAATTAAAATTAATCACATTTTTCACTTTACAGAAATAGAACTTGAAAAAGTGCAAGCCTCAAACAGTGGCATTTACCTAGTATATCTTATTGCTTTGTTTAGTTCCTCAGAATAGCTGCTTTGTTCTGGCAGCTACTTATTTTGAATACAATAAAATAATTATAAAGTGTTAAGACATGATTTGTATCAAATCCCAGGACAGAGCTGGCTCACAGTTTAGTTTCATTGGGACACACTTGCACTTTTGATCTAGTGTAAGATTAGGCCATAAATAGCAATCTGATGAAGTATGGAAGGTTTTGATTGCATTTATACATAGGCAAACCTAAACCATTTTTTTTCCTAATTGATAGTAACTCACATTGTTGCAATTGTTGTCAAAGAACTACTTCTCCAACAAAATTATAACTTTTAATAATACTGCTGAATTCAACCATGAAGAATGATCCAATATCTTTTAAATAAAAAAAATTTAAAATTACAGTTCTATTGGGAAATCTTTCTAAAGGCTCCACGTTGCTCTCTAATCTTGGCCCAATGCTAAGCTGGAGCTATGTGATATGATCTCACAAACGCTAGGCATTATAGCTTCACTACTGCAGTTATGGAAACAAAAAGGTTCAGCAAAAGTGAATGAGATAGTTTGCAGTGAATATGCCAGGCCACGTAGAAGAATGATTTTTCAGCCTGGTGGGCACTAAGCTGGGAGGCTTTAGTTCAAGTTCTAGCTGTCATGGCATCTGCAATGCGAAGCAAAATAGTTTCAATATGACATATTGGAAGGAAGGCACTCCAAGTGCACAGGGAAGAGCATTATAGACAGAAGAATACGTTATTGCATGAGATATCAGGATTCAAAACTCTGCTCCGGGACAAAGGGAGGTGGGAACCCTTTAGGATATGGCCCCATAAAATTGAATCTAAGTCATAAATTCAGAAGAAGGCTCCCACTTACCTCACTTCTCTCAAGCTCACCATAATCAGACATTTGGGTATCTTTATTTTTCTTTCCAATATCAAACTTAATATATTCCAAAATGAGAAAAAAGCTCCAAAAAGGCAAACAAACAAACAAAACCCCTCAGGACACCAGATAGCTCTTTAATGCAAATTCAGCCGGACAGGTTGAAATCTTCCTCCAGCCATTCTGGTTTTTGACCCATGCAACAGCGTTTTACAGATGTACCAAACCAACTAGGAACTGTTCCTAGAGCTCAGACTGAAAGGAAACGAAATTGTATGTCAATATTATTCCTGAACAGTCAGAGGAAGGTCCTGTATAATTCTCTAATATGTACTCAATGAGAAAAAAAAATAATATAAAAAATGTATGCACGTGCATTTCATTACTGCTAGTTACAGAATGTAACAGCCCAACACTGGCTTTCTGACAAATTTTGTTTCATGTACTTGCTATACATTTCCAGACTATAATGGGTATCAAACACTGACAGGCCATTCAGCAGAAATGTGAAAAAGGCTTTGACAAAGCAGCACAATGTTTGCTTGAAGCCAGAAGTTGTCATCTGAGAGGAAAAAGGGTCACTCAATTAGTGAAATAAGATCAGATGTGTGAATTGAAGTTTTTCCAGCTCTGCAGAAGATAGATTTACTCAGCAGATCAACAGGGCAGTGAAATGTGACTACTAATAGGTAACTTGTAAAGAAAATATTCATTCCTACACAGGAATGCCAAATAGCAGCCATTAAACACATTTTCTTTCATCAGCTGGACATATAGCTAATATAAAGTGATCCTTGTTTTGGAAAAATAACATTTCCTTTAGATGTAAAGCCCTGAAACTATTTTTCTCATCAATACTGTCAACACCAAAAAAAAAAAAAAGGAGTAATGTTTTTTTTTAAAAAGTAAAAGAAAAAAAGTTTTCTTGGACATAAACTATTATGGTGCTATTTAGATCTGATACTTCATGTACTTCTTGTCATTAAGCAGTACTAATAGAATGAAAGCCACATGGAACTGACACCAAAGCACATAATTGCCTAGATAATCAGAAAGCGGGTACCTACTAAGATTTTGTACTCTTCAAAGACTGTAGGCAGCTCGGTAAAGCCTAGAAAATTCAATATGCATCTCTAAATGCCTGAACAACTTTGAAAATCCAGTCTAAATGTAATCTTGAGTTCTTTTAAAACAGGTGTCAATGGTCCTACAGGATGCTAAAATACATTCATGTCTATGAGGTATGGTTTAGTTTTAAAGGAAAAAAACAACTTGTTAGGTCAGCAATCCCCTCCGTACATTGCACTGAGCTAGGAGCAGGTTAAGCCCCAGGCGCATTGGCGAGCACGCCTTTCCCAAATCTGCAAAACAGGCACATGGAGCTAGGTTTTGAGACACCCGCTCTCGTTCCTGAGGTGCAAAGCCTCACACCTCTGCCAGCGTAAGCTGTTAGATGCAAGGAAACTAGAAAACCTGGCCCAGAATATTTATTAATGGCTCATAGTGTCTCCTCTGAAATGGTTCTCTGGTTAACGGCCATGATTCTGCAGAAGCAGAGCTTTGCTGGGATCAAGAACAAAGCCAGCAGACCTTTGAGAGAGCAGGCTGCAAGGGTGTAGAGGGAGAAGTTGCCCAATGCAGAAGGAGGAACTGGGAGAAGGCTCAAGGAGGCAGGTGGGAATCACTCCTGTCGCCGTCTTCAACAGCCTAGGAGCAGTTACGGGGAAGGCAGAGCAAGGCACTTCTTGGATGTGCACAGGCGAAAGCACCGGAGGCAATGGACGCAAGGTGCAATAAGGTGAACGGGCATTAGTTATAAGAAAAAAAATCTTCATAGTGAGGTTGGCCAGCCCCTGCAACAGATCTCCAGACGGGGAGTGGGATCTCCATCCTTGAAAACTTCCAAAATTTGACTGGACAATGCCCTGAGCAACCTGGTCTGCCTGTTACCTCTTGACCTGGATAACATTCAAAGCAACCTAAATTATTTTATGATTCTATTTTTAACTGCGCCCATATAACATATTTAAGTCTTCAGTATGAAAATAGAACTTGAGTTTTCAGTTTATCTAAGGGATTCTTTGTGTATTCTGCAGTTCCGTGGCCCTACAACAGCTCTTGTAAATGAAGAAAAATTTAAACTAAAGAATGGTTTCAAAATTACTAACTTTTAAACATTCATCCTTCTACTTCAGATATATTTGTTTTCCTTACTCCTAGTAAGTGCTTAGTATGCTGTTTTATTTCTATTCTGTCTTTGAGTTTTGCAAAGACATATTTCTACAGGTAAAGAGGTGATGATGGCATTTAATCAGGACACTAATATTTTCACTTGAGCATGTGTATAAAATGAGTGAACACAGAGTTAGGCATGCAAAGTTTTATGGCTTAAAAAATTCTTCTTATGTAATATGAAGCCGCAAATACCATTTGGAACTTAATGAAGTATATTTTGCAGCAATTTCTCCTGAACGTCTTTTGTGGAGAATAATAGGTTTACTGCTGTACACTTTCTAAGCTTCTTGCAATGCAGTCCATGTCTTATTTAGGGCCTGTAGTCTCTGTAGATCTGCTGTCTGATGGTATTAGCACAATCTCAGTACCCATTATAACTATTGCTTGCATAGTCACAAAAGGAAGAAAGGAAGTAGGTGAATATAACCTTTTTTACTGTTTCTAAGAACAAGGGAAATTACATTTATTTCCTATTCTGTAAAGCAACTTTCAAAAAAGGAATATTGTTCTGTGTGTTTTGAAATTAAATACTGTAGTATAGTTAAAAAAATTCCCAGTTTTAAATGCTTGGAAAATTGTATTCTGACGTGAATGTTACTGAAAAATACCAATTACCTGAGGTAGCCTAGTGAAATCAGATGCCTAGCAGCAGGTTTTGGGGGGACAGGGTGGAAGAAAAACAAAGGTTGAGACCCTCAGATTTATTCTATCACAGTACAAGAAGCCCATGTTCGGAGAACACTTTTTCACTGTCATATTGAAGGGCAAACCAACCTGGTTTCTTCAGGACTTGTCCTGGTCCAGCTCTACTTAATAAATTTATTAATATCTGGGTGATACAGAATGTAATTATTAAATTTGGAGATCATACCAAGGTTGGGAGGACTGCCAGGAATATATGCACAGAGTTTAACATGATCTTGGCAAATTGGTGTGAAATAATTCCGTACAGAGAATACATTGCTCTGCACTCAGGCGTGTATAATCAGTTATGCCAGGAAAAAAAAAATCAGGTCTAAAAATTGAACTATACTGATGTCAGTCCTTTAGAAAAAGACCTACAGGTTACGGTGGATCACAAGAACAACATGAGTCACTAATGTCATGCTGCTATGAAAAGTGCAGATACACAGACAAATGATCTTTCTGCTCCGCTCTGCACTGACAAGACCTCAGCTGAGTATTTCTCTGACTTTTGGCAGCCCTTCAAGATCCTTCTGAAACTACTGGAGAGACTCCAGAGAGGTCTAGAAAACCTGACCTACAGGAAAGATTGAGCGAAATGGGAATGTTTAAATTAAAGATGAAAAAACCATTGTGCGACGTGACAACTGTGTTCAGGTACAAGACGTGCTGAACAATTGAGCAGTTGCTCTCTGTATCAGTGTGGGTAGGACAAAAAGCAACGGACGGAATTACAGCAACTATAACCAAAGCTGCCTATTAGCAAAAACACCTAACAGCTAGTGAAATATTGGGACAGATTGCCTGGGGCACATTGTGGAGCCTCATTGCTGAGGGGTTTTCAAGAAAGGACTGGGCAGCCTTATGTCCTGGGCTGCCTGTCCCGGGGCAAAGCGAGATAGTTGAAAATTTGGGTTTGCTCTGTTCAGTCTCAGGAAGGTGAAGATCAGCCAGTCTTTCACTATGGGTAGCGGCTTCTGGGGAGAAGATGAAGGACCTTCCAGAGGGTGGGAGCCCTCAAAATAAAGGTAAAACCAAAAGTGCCTGAGAAAAAGCATTCACCAGTCATAATTCACACTTGTTCTCATCCCTCGCTCTTATGGTCACTACTGCGGGAAACCGGTTTGTTTACCTCTAATGTAAGTATATTAACAGCTCTAATTTTTCACTCTTTTTTAACATCAACTTGCCTACACTTCTTATGAAAGCTGAAATACTGTGTTATCTCAGATCAGAGAGGTTCTCAGAGGAAAAGGAACGACAGAAGACTCCCCTGCCCTCCCCCGTTTAATCATGGGTGTAGCAGAGTCTAAACCAAGAGATTTGGGTTGGCTTAACTAACAAACCTCAAAGCTCAGAATAAAATACTGAACTGGCAAAGGAGCTGATTTGTTCATGCTTTTGCATAGCCATGGGGAATGTCAGAAATGTAATGAATAATATTCTGGCCCATACCAGAGGGATGTTAACTGCTCCCAAAGAAGAGCTATATTGTCTTGGGACAGGACAAGAAAGTTACATGTGGTACTGCCTGTTTATTACAAATAATACTCCTGATTATAATTTTAGACAATTGCAGTAAAACCCATGAAGAGATACATCTTCAATGAATACAGGACACAGCAGGCACCATGGATACATTTTTTATAAAAGATCGCCATTGACTGAAGATTATTGTTTGATTAAATCGACTGCCTGATGGTGAGGTTTCCAATGGATAAACACAGCCAAGAATTTAATCAACAAACTGCATCATATTTGCATCTATTCCACGTTCTGTCTGCTTAGAGAAGGAACAGATGCAGACTCAGTAGGAGTCAGAAGGAAAGGAATCAATAGGGAAATACTCTATTAAGAAGAAGTTTCTGAATTTATAATCCAACCTTGACCTAAATATGTTGAGAGTCTCAGTCTGATAGCTCTCTTGAACTGATGGTCTCTGAGATCCATATTCTCTCTATTTAATAATGTCCCATTTCTGGCATTATTAGTCTAAATGAAATGCTGAAATAAATTCTTTTTTTAAGCCCTTCTGGCATATGCTAGTGCAGATGTTATTCTAAACGACTACCTCTGCCTGTGGTTTATCTTAGTGTTTAGCCTACAACTGCTTCATAAGGATTTGTTCCCCCAAATAAAAAAATAAACAGCTCTTTTTCAATCCACCTAATGCACAAAATTTTAAGTGCCAGACTCCCTTGTGAGGGAGCCACCAGGCCACGGGGTCTTCAGACAAGAGTAGGGAACAGCATTATCTTTTATTTTGTCGTTCAAGGGTGTGTATAGACTTGGGCTGGAGATGGTTTGGCCCACGTTCACAGAAGCAACAGTGCAAGACACAGCTGAATCACAAACAGGCTCTGCCAAAATGCCTCCGGCAGCCTCCCCAGTCTTTTGCCACTGTCTGCTTTGCTGGAGGCTGCATCACAAATACACGGTACGGCAAAAGTCTCCTCCTGCCTACCAACGTAGAGAGGCTCCATCCTTGGCCGCTCTCTTCCCCTCCCCTTTTCTGCAGCCCAAACTGTCTGGTCTTAGTTTGACAGCTTATTCCTGAGTAGTTGCAAGTTAAAGTTATGGGGCTGCATAAAGGTTTGTTGTTAGAGGTTGGTCCTCCCACTCAGTTCCTGTCAGTTAAATGAGTGTCACCAAAAAATGTGCGCGTTGGAATTAGCGAAACATTCATTCAGCGGTGTGTTTAGTTAAATAACAGAATAAGTTTGGAAGTAAAAGTCAGGTGATGTTTTAAGGAAAAAAGAAAACTACCTTTAAAAATGTTTTGAAGAATTTTCTCTGAAAAGTAATTGTGTAATTGTCAACAATAATCAAATGAAGAAAAAAAATCACTTTATATATTGCTTTCTTCTTTAACAATTTTTTAGTATTGTTATTGCATAAAAGCAAGAGTAATTCAGGAAGAAGGGCTTTACAGACAACTGCAAGGAAAAGGATGCTATTTCTTACCTAAAATTTAGACAGAATAAGAAAGAAACACCTTTAGGTCCAAGTTATTCTTTTACCTGTGGAAAAGAAGGATCTGCACAGAGTATTTAGTCACATGCTCATGTCCAATGCACAGGGATTTATGCAGGAAAAACCATAAAAATCTTCACCTGTAAATACACTACACTATAAATATGCACGTGTGTATGTATCTCTAAAAGTGTGTGTATATCTATGTACATATATATGGCCATATATGGATAAGTAAATGAATATACTTCATAAAATACTTGTGTTTATGCACACAGATATTTTCATTTTGAGACTTGGACGTGTAATGGCTTTATCTGGAATAACAAAATATGTAGTCACAGACTTCATAAATTAAAGCATAAAGGATAATGAAGCCATAGCACCCTAAGTATATCTTGTGTCAGATGGCTTTGACCCTGAGTGGCACAGCAGGACTTTGTTGAATATTTTGCATTACTGGAATTTTTTTCTGGGGCTGCAGGATTTATACCCTCGCCAGTGGATCACATGGTGAATGGGTTTCCTGACCTTTTACCACGGCAGGACAGGAAAAATGTAAACCCTTGCAGTCTGACAACTGTTTACAGAGAGTCTAGGTTGCTGATTAATTGGATTGGAGGTTAATTTAGGGGAGCACCTTCCATGAGGAAGGTTCAGCTTCCTCAAGCAACGTTCAGCTACTATAGTGGCATTTTATTCGCATTGGATTTGTGGACAGTAGAAGTAAGATCCGGCAATAGTTAATAGGGAGACACCAGGCATCTTCATAGGTGGGGTCAGCTGGAGTCAACCCATCTTAAAATAAGTGAGATGGACCATCCTCAGAAGGTGCCTTTCTCCTTGCATGGCCTCTAGCAGGACAAACTGATAATGGATGTGTAGACTAGAGACCAAAGATTTTTAGACGTCTAAAGCTGCATAAGATGAATTCTTCCTTCAGTTACCTATACTGCCCTATAACCCCAGTGCTGAAGTTTTCAGGTAAGGGGAAATCCCCTCCGTTTTCATACTTGTGTGAAGGTGAGCTGCAGTACATGGGGATGCTTGTCTGCTCTCCTCCCAGAGAAGAAATATAACCTACAGTCTGCAAGTCATTGTACATTTAATTAAAGCCACTGGTCTGTATTTTTTCCTTTATATCCAGCATAAAAAATGGGCAACTTTGCTACAAGTGAAAATTGTTTCTTGTAAAGGTAGTTTTATAATATTTTATACTTATATGTAGACTTTTCTTCCCCTAATGCATATCGTCCCATTTAACTTGAAGTAGATTACTTACTGAACTTCCATATTACATAACCTGTAAAACAGTTCTTGGCTGTAGTTAGAAAAAATGCAACATGTACACATAACTTAAGCAAAATAACTCTTTGTATTTTATTATTCTGTTTAATAAAAACATAAGCAGAAGCTATGTTTTTCATGTTTTTGAGGACCACTGTGTTCCCTGTTAAGTGACTCCATCAAGTACGTAAAGATTTGGAAATACTGGTTTTCTTAACTTCCCTAAAGACTATTCCAGTTGCTTCTGGAAATTTGGTGTAATACATACAAAGGATTTTACTGTTGGTGGGGAGATAAAGGAAATGGCTTCTTTTTTGGCTGGTTATGAGGAACTATATGGCATAAAAATTGCAGGAGTCTGTTATCAATAATGCATAATGCAACAGAAAAGTAAAAATAAATCACACACATTAGAACATTTTATCTAACTAAATAGCTAAAAATCCTATTAATATTATCATCAACAAGGACTAGGAGAAATCCAGCATTATGATGATGACATGCATGATGAATTATACAGCCTTTTCCAAAGTGAACTCAGTAAGTACATTATTCCACTGTTTAGAAAAAAATCGGCCATAGAAAAGTTTTCCTCCTTTCAGAATAAAATATTCCAAGTGTATTATTTAGGTAGTTGTTTCAGGGAGTTGAGAGTTCATTTTTTAATTTTTTTTTAATTTATTTAAGCTTCTCTTGACAGAAGTGGCAGAAGGTTTAGATAAATTTTATTTTAATTTGCTTTCTCTCTTTTTTTTTTTAACATGTCCCACTCCATAGGTCATTCTGATACTTGAGATTTTTTTAATGGATGAATGAGTTTAGAGTCTTACTTTTGTTTAATTTTGTGTCAGAAATAATGAATATAACACCTGAAATACCTACCTGCACCTGGTAAATCACATAGGATTTAGCCCAAAAAAAGAGGAGAGAGTGTAGCTGAACACAACCCCAGTCTATTATTCTGTACTTACAGTAATCATCCTTTCTCTTTAAAAGCCATCCCAGGAGAAAATAATTTAGGTATTCAGGAGTGTATTAACTTGCTGACTCAAGATTCCAATATTATTGGGTTGCACTCATAAGCTACTTGACCTATTGATGCACCGAAGTACATGTTCAGATTAAAATGAATGTCTGAATCTAATCAATAGTTAGAAATTTTCTGCTACATCAGGTTTGATGATGACTTTTCAGGCTGTAGTATATGCTTTTGACAGATTAAATAAGTATATTCATAGATCTTGTGGCTTTGACAAACTAATCACTGGAAGGTGAGATATACATCTTCTGCACCCAGAAGATCTTTGCCACATTGATTAGTTACCTTCAGGCACTGCAGTAAGAGAGCTTCACATTTAATGCCTGACTACTTCTGTCATAGGTGCCAAAAATATTGTGATTAAATGGTTTAGTGGGTAATGCTCAAACTTTTAATAAATAATTCTGACCACTGATGCCAAAAGAGAAATGGTTTGAGGATCTTGGTTATTTTTAATAGTGCTTTTTTATTTAACTAGCATTAAATTCAGTTGATGTATTGTTTACAGAAGTATGTAAGCAGAAGAAAGAGCTGAGCCCATCACTTTCAACAACTAGTCAATGCCAAAACAGCTGTTGGTGGGGTATTAGACTGTTGAACTTAGGGAGCCTGTTGGTGCCTCAGTAAAGCTGTGGAGGAATATGTGAGGTTGACAGAAGGCAGCAAACACAGAAGACGATAAGACAAACTGTGCAGATAATGTATCTGCTAAACGCTGCAAAGTGAGTTGCAGTCCTCCAAGTGGAAGGTTACACCACCTATTCTATTTAATTTTTTATTTATTTACTTTATTCAGGGCACAACGATCATTTCACAAATCTAAACAGATTTAAAATCCTTAATGAAGTCCTAATGATAGTCTACGGTAGCAAATGGCTGAATGGCTATTGGTTTCCTGTGGTAATTAAAATCTTCTCTAGATTCTTCTTGTCTGTTGGTGATATATAACACAGAAATAGGCTCGTCAAGTCATAACAAGGGGTTTAGGCATACCAAGGTTTTCACTGCTCACTGAGTCCAAAAGAAGTATTGAGAGCGCTACTCAGCCTTAAGTGATGCAATTAAACTTTCAAAATGGTAAATTTATTGGGACTCGATGGCCTAATGGGAAGAATTCTTCTGTTTGCCTTCTACAGCTGAAGATTTTTGAGACTCGAAAGAATTTAATCTCTTTCATTCCCTGTTTTGAACAGGAATGAAATACAGAGACATCCAAGACAGCTGTGCTGGCAATGCTGCTAGTGCTAGCATCAGTACTAGACAACAAAACTCATGGGGTTAAACGCTGGACTTTTCTGTACAGGCATATTTTAATCTTTCCATATTACACACCGCCTCTAACATTGCCAACCCAAGTACAAAGGAACACTTGTGTGCCAGTGACTGTGCCCCGATAGCAACTTCTCAGAAAGACTTGAAGCTCTAAGTAGATCAATTTTCTGCTTCTACAACCATTTCTGGATCAATATAGTCTTGAAGAAAAATAAGAGTATGTGTCAACAAACCCTGCAAAAGGACAGATTGAATTTATCACAATTTCAGGGTTCATTTTCCTTGGATATGTGATTTTGCCAATACCAGTAAAAAAGTAATTCCTTGTATTCCAAATGGCTTTACCAGGATTATAAAGGGGCAGCAAAGCCTGGATAGGCTTAGACTCTCCACCAGCTTAGATATATCTATAGTTCTTGTGCTTGCTGCCTTGCTGTGGGAGCTGAGGATTGGATGCTGTAGAGAATGCATCAACTGTGTGGTCCAGGCAGAGGCAGCACTACGTTCTTGTTTGAGTGAAGCAGCACAGTGAAATGAAGAATAAAGGTCTTCTGCAGTCTCCTGACTGCTTGTTGCAGACACTGGCATCAAGGAAGGTCCATTCAGAATGTGTCAAATGTGCACGGCACGGACAATGTGTAATCACCCAGGCTGTTTTATCGCATCTCCTGGAAGATGGAACGAAAAGAGGTGGCTACACTAAGAAATGCTTCAAGGTCACTCTTGACAGAATCCAGCTGACTTGCCAATTTAACAGCTAAAATAGATGTTTCTTGGAAAGAAACTGTATACTCTTGGGCAGAAATATCTCTGAATTTCTAAAGTGGAAGACACAGGTGCAACATTAGTGCAGATTATATGGTCAGTAACACCATCCGCTGTATCATAAACCGAGTGGAAGGCATACTGCTGCACATCGTCTGTCTACTCAGTAAGTGGAACTCACTCTCACTTTGACACTATCTTAGCTACCAAGAACTCAGGACAATGAGTACGTTGCAGCCTTTGTGATCTAAGGAACATGAAAATTATGGAATAAGTTCTGGGCTCATCACATGTACTCGGAATCCTATTTCTGCATGTTGATAGGGCATTGAAGGCTGTGAATAATTTATATTTTTGACAAACAATTACGTCAGTTGGGACTTAAGCGTAGAGGACCTAGTTCATTGATACCATGGAGACTGCTTCTTTAGGAAAGAGAGTGACAGTACAAGTAGGTCATTTTGTGGATGGTCTTGTTAACTGAATATCATAACTATTTGCTCCTGGCAATACAAAAAAGTGTAACCCCGGTCTTTTCTTCAAGTCTTTCAAATTACATTGTTTGCAAAACCAATAATGGGAACAGAATTTTCCTAACCAGCTTTTAAGATTGTTCTTCCTCAACTACAAGCCTTTTTAGGCATATGTGGGTTTTTTTAGTTTTTTTCATTGTTGTTGTTTGTAAGAAAAACACAAATGAACCATCTCGTGTGTATACAACACAATGAGCAATTCCTAATCAGTGGCAAGCATATGTTCCAATATATTATAGCTGTAGCCTGTTGAGATGCATCTCTAGTTACAGACCAGCCCTTCCACAAAAATCTAAATCTGGAGGCTAGATAGATTAGGTAGCTATCTGACACAAGGCATTAGCTATTCTCTGTCTGTCTGCCACAACACAAAAAATACAACAGGTCAGGTTCTGGATTAAATCTTCGACTATAGTGCTTTGCTAGTTCCAGATCGATTCCGTGTAGTCACCTCAACTTGCGTTTGAACTTCCACCTGAGGAACTCAAAGCAGAAACTGTGAAGAATAAGCCCATAGTGGCATAAATCCCTCTGTGACAGAAAGTGATTATCTCTGAAACAAATCTTACATCTATTTCTGCTTGCCTTAAAAGAAACCAGCAACATCTGTATAAATAGGCTGACTTATTATATAGCACTTCCTCTGTTTCTGTGACTTTTCATAGGTGGAGACAAAGAGGTAGACTACTACAGAATGTACTATCAGACATACACAATTTCTGGTTTATGGACTGTAGCACAGTAAGAAAGAATGAGGAGACAGCCTTACAGTGAATGTTAGCAGGGCTGGTCAGAGCTAATCCACAAAAGCAGAAAGCTACGTCCTCCTAGCCTTCCAAATATATGGCTTACAGATTAGTCTAACAAAAATATAGTATTATAAGTTATGACATAGCAATTTTCTAGATATGACAAGAACAACCGCAATAATAATATATTTAAAATAAGTGAAAAGAGGAAACAATAAAAGGAAACTGATCCTTGATATACACAGGTAAGAAAAGACATATTTGCATGCTTGGTTTTGGCTCTGTGCAGTAGTGGTTTCTACTCCAGATTTGAGCGTGATCTAACGATAAGTTATTATCTAGATGCTTTCTTTCAGTATTTTTTCATGTGTTTTTCCTTTCTTATTTACACTGACTTTATGAAAGCAGTCAGAAAATGAGGTCTTAACTGTGTCTTTTTAATTGATAAGAGCATTTCTTCTGAGTCCTGCTGAAAGATGTCCGTCACCTTACTGCGTGTGACTGCATTCAGAAGTAGGACATTTCATTGTGGTAAAGATGATAAAACATTGATGTCAAAAAAGCTAAGAGAAGTGTTTAAAACTTGATTCCAAAAGACAAGTTATACTTTGACCTTTCCCCCCCCCCCTTCTCTCTTATGTGCAACAGCAAAGACTCGTACTATCTGCTGGGGTTAATCAATAACACAGATCAGAGCTGCAAATCCTGACACCACGTCAAGGGATAACTGCAATTTGCCTTGTTCATGGAAAAAATCTTTGACGTGATAAAAGTACGAACTGTTTGGAATGTAATGCTTTGACAAACCCACTCAAGGAGAAGCCTTTGATTTTGCTCTTCTGTGCTTCCAGGAGATTATGATGTCCAAAATTACCACCATAAAGAAACTCGCTTATAGCATATAAGGCTACAAGACTGGGCAAACCTATTCTGGGAGCCTTGAAGTTGTCTAGAAACTCAGATCAAATTATGAAAGTGGAAAGTGAAAAGCAAACCTGCCAGATTTTATCAAGAATGTACTGCTGGGAGGTTAATTCCTAGGTAGTGAGTTTAGTGAAAATACTGTAATATGTATAGTTTTCCAGCTTTATTGAATATAGGGGTTCTTAACTTTACACTATGTTGAGCTGTAGGTTTGTTTTCAATTAAGTAGTAATTTGCTTTAGGTGCAAATGGGTGGTCTTGGAAGACCAGTTGTTTTATTAATTAGGAACACTCTGAAAAGACCAAGCTTGAAAATAATTTAAAAATAGAAATTTAAAAAGACAGTCCATGATTTTACAAGTTACTCACTTTTTATAAAGAAAAATACATCCCTTTGCAGGTGATTTAATTGAAGTGGTCCATGAATGTAAGGATGCATTGTCACTGTATATTGCCTCATATAAGAGTTCAATCTTGTCTCTTGCATTGCCCATTCTTTAAGATGAAAAAGAGCCATGTAACACCGTACTGAAAATGAGCTAATTAATTCAACTGGCATTCAGATTTATTAGTGGGAGCCCAGTGCAAGCTCCATGCTTTGGGCTCAGAATGCAGGCAGAAGGACTTTTGATTTACGTGTAACTTAGAACATAAATGTATTCCACTGATATAAGAGCAGGATTCATAAAGGGCTGGTAATACCAGGTGTCTGTTGGACTAAGATTTGAGACCCATAGCAAGTGTCCCTATTATCCCCTTCTGAGAGCACAGCGTGTCTCCTGGCTGAGAGCTGGTTATCAGCTCGTACCCGCAGTGTTTGCAGAACGTAGCTGCGGCTGCGCAGGATTGACGCTGCCATGCCTGGGTTTCACTGGGAGAGGATACAGCTGATTCGTTGCAAATCTGGGCTGAAGTGCAATGCCGTGCCTCTAGTGCGAATGATTTGAAGAGTCGGGCTTACGGCAAACAGGGAAGCAAACTGAGTTGTTGATAAGGACATGAAAAATTCATTTCTCCATGATTTGGAATCCTTAATGGTAGTTATTGTCACCTCAAAAGCCAACAACGTCCCACTGTGGATCATGCCATGGGCAAAGATGATGCTGACCACTTGAATCCTTAACTGCAGTTATCATCATTGTCAATATGGTTTGGAGGACTGCTTTTCTTCCACTGTCTATTGAAAATAACATACAAATTGCAATGTTCATAATTGCTTCTGTACACAACAAATATCTAGGGGAATAAAATAACCTGCATCTATTTGCTACAGTAGAATGGAAGAAAAAGGAAGAGTATCATCTGTTCAAACACCTTTCAGTACTGTTTTAATTGCCTGCATGGCTTTGGAGAAGCCAGTTGGCTGTTTTCTGCATCGTTTTCCTTTCTGGAAAACGAAGATAAGGAATTTTTTGTCTTACACTCTGATGTACTAAAATTTTAAAATATTAACAACATAACATTACTAAAAGTAAATCTACCACTCTGTATGTTTAGATACACCGCTTATCTTTTTGTTTTACAGAGAAAAAACCTGTTCTTCAAAGTGTTTATAATAACTGATTTCAACTGCTGCAGTTTTTTTCAGCTGCAAAATTATGCATAAAACAAAACTTGGTTTTACTACACATTCTTGTAGTGTCTAGATATTTGATTTAAGTTTCTCACTCTTTTAAAGATGACAGTAGTTATAGTCACAGATAAAAGAGACTGTAAGTGTATATAAGGGTGGTCCTGAGTAGGAAGCCAAAGCAGTACGTCATTGGTGTTCCCACAAGAATTTGAAGGAACATACAATTGTTTTTCCTGATGGTATTTGTTTGTACTATTACTTTTAGCATATCAATCAGGTGCTTCATAACTTCCATAAATAATCTGGCTCATGCAAGAATCTTTTTCTAGTTTTAATACCTATCCCAGCAATATTTCACATATTTGTTTTACCTCCTCTGAAACACTGGAAACTGCCTCCAGTTGGAGATATACTTGCTCTTCTCAAGTGGTAGCATCAGAGCCTGGATTTTTTCCTGAAGTGTAGTCCATGTCTTCAGATCATCCAGAATTTTCAATTAAATCCCTGTTATTGTCGTTGGAAAAATCTTTAGGCTTGCCTTTCCTCTTTATTTGGCATATTACAATGAATTTTTCAGTTTGCGGATGTGGCCTGTAGTCAGCGGTACGTGGGGCAGCAGCAGCACGTGGACCAGAGGCTCTGAGGACCTTTGCAGCTTAAATGCTTCACCCCTGTGATGACAGAAGATGGGACTCCGTTGCTGGGGTATTTCTTCCAATCTTGTGTTTTTAGATGATATAATGTTGTCAACATTAGGGACTGAGAAATAATTTCTAGCACTATCAGCATCTTCATGTACCTCTTACTTTTTCTGTCCGTATAATAATGACGATAATAATAAAAATATGGAATGCAAAAGAAAAGCCAGCAGCAAATACAGAATCAAAAAAAATAGGCCAATAACTTCAACAATCTGTGGTCTGAAAATGACAGCACCCTGGTTTGGCCATCGTGCTTCCTTTGTGGCTGGACAGATGACATTGAACAATATTTTTTGGTTCTGTTTTTAATATTCACTGGACTAGAGGGGACATATTTCCATTAATGTTTCAGTATCGACAGTGCAGCGCAGATAGATAGCTTATTCAAAGTCATAACTTAAGTGATAATGGAAAATGTAACATGACTAATCAACCACTGATTCAAGGTTCACCACTTATCAAAACACTCCTTTCCATTGTCTTTCTCACTGCCATTCTCCAAAGTGCTTCATTTTAAGCTGTTCAAAGTAACTTGCCATCTCGTTCTACGCAAAGACGAGACTGTAAAAAACCCCAGAGTGTCAGGGCACCGCAAGCGATGCGGGAGGGAGCAGGGGGCCGAGAGCAGCCGTAGGTCCGGCAGGACCGTGCTCTTCCCAAACAAGCCTTGTCACGCAGCACCCAGCAAAGGAAGGTGACCCAGAGCCCTGTGAATCCCTGGCAAGGCTGGAGGGGTGGGGAGGACCAAGGTCTGGCCAGGATCCAGCGCATGGAGTGGGGTGAGGGCCAGCGAGGTGGGTGCCAGGGACTGGCACGCCTGGAACAGTGTCCAGCCTGGAGCCGCAGACAGGTAAACCCTTTAGCGTGAGAGTGTGCCCAAAGCCCTGCAACGGAGTTGTTATGACATATTTTACCATAGCACTACGTGGAAGTTCTGACTGCGGTATTGAGGATTGTCTTATAGACTGGGAAAAAAGCGTGGGAGCAGAAAGACTCGCAGACACGCCGGAGAGTGCAGCGGCTTAATCAGCGTGACCCAGCAACGCAAAGGCAAAATGCAAAAGCAGAATGCAAAGGCAAAACGAAGACTAGAGTTTGGACCTCCTAAAGACCTGCATCTCTTCTGTACCCTTGCAGAAAACCAAGGTGCTTTCCAGATCAAGTCTGTTGAATTTTCAAGTGAATAAGTCACTTTTCTTCAACTTTCTGAGCTGCAATGTTAACCTCAAGACTGGTTGATTTGTCATTGTCGCAACCTCTTCTTGGAGAAAGACTACCTCTCTTTAGATGGTTTAAACACTAAGGATGATTTCAGATTTGTTTTGAAGATTTGTTAATGTCTGAATAGTCTCAAAATACTTTTCTGTGTAGAAAACAAACACTGTAGACGATTTGCTTTTGAAAAAGCTGGCTGAAATTATTTCAATAGAATAGATAATACCATGTACATAAAAGTAATATTTCACCCAAAAGGGTCTTAAAGAAAGCAAATCTGATATTTAGATATGAAGGTCTTGTTTTAAAACCATTATATCATCATCTTTTCTTTGAGTTTTTTACACAATGACATGTATTCAATGGTATTAATATCTACACTGTAGTGAGAATTATTTACAGGAGGTTAAAGATGCACGGAAATAATATAGTCAGTACCACCATAAAAACAATAGGTGATGATAGCAATAATAATGATGTGTCATTATGATTTATCTTGATGTTTGTAATAAGGAAAAAAGGAGGAAAGTAAAGTTTAAAGATAAAAATAAATATGGCAGAGCTCTATAGGACATGTTTAGAGGTATATTGTCTTCCTCATGTTCCATATCTAGATCTATTGTACCAGGCAAGAGAAGAAAACAGTAATTTCTTCCTTTTACATATTTTCCTTACAAAAATCCTCTTCTCAGGGCTTTCAAATGGAACAGCGAATGGGAATTCCATACTCTTTAAAGCAATAATCTGTCGATGATCCTTATGGGTCCCTTCCAACTCGAGATATTCTATGATTCTGTGATTTAAAATGACCCAACAACTTTTGTCTAATCAAAAAACTGTAAAATAAAAGAAGTGCAGGAGAGAGGAGTCTCTAATTTTTCCAGTCGCAGATGAAAATTGAAGTTTAAAACACAAAACTGTCACCTGAAATCTCACCTTCAGAAAGTACTTTGACAAAAAAAAAAATTAAACCATGTCCTAATGAACTATGGGAAGAGTAGCAACTGAATTATAAAATATGATGAGGAGTGTATAATACCTATGAGACTGAGGTTGCACAAAAAGTAGCTGAAATATAATTCATGCAACATTCCTTTGTGCATTTTCCTCATTTTTCATAATAAATTTCATAGAAACCAAAATATTTTTCATAAATGGATAAAAACAAGCAGGCCAGTATAGAAATGGATGATACCTCTGTAAGACCAACATTTTTATCAGTGCAGCAATATGGCAATAATGCCAATAATGAGGAAGATGTGGAATGATGAAGTGTGCTTCTAAAATTAGAGACCTTTTTGATGTTAACTGTGATACCAGAGCCTAGTGAAGAATTTTCTGCTTCTATATGTTTTCCTATTTCCACCTGCTCAGCAAAGGCATTAGGAACTAATATGACATGTACTGATTTAATGACAGGACTAAGAAGCTTAAAGTGACTTTATTAGCACTGTCTTCTGCTTTTAACACTCCTCAGGTCATATTTTAGCACTCCATGGTACAAATCTGCCTCCCATTCAGACTGATGTGGGGCCTGGGTTGCAGCGTATGTAACAAGCTCTCTAGCTTTAATTTGACTTGTTAGACAGTGAAACTTGAAATGGTGGCTAGCTGAGCAAATGCATTCCTAAGGGTCATAACCAGGCTTGTGCCGGCTAAGGCTCCTGTTTCCCTGATTGAGGAATTATGGTATGGGGTGTGTACGCTGCCGGCATTAGTCTGGAAACAATCTATGGAGCTCTATAGCCACTTCCACCTTCATCTGCCATGGAACTGCTGAGGGAGTGACCTGTTTTAAAATAAATATAAAGCGTGGGAAGATTCAGCTCCCAATGAAGCCAGATGAAATTTGGGTATGTAAAACGTAAATGTCTATTCCACGTGAACCAGCCGGCGAAGCTTCTACGGCGGGCAGTGGGGAGTAAGGCCGTGGTTCCGCTGGTCTCCTGGGGGTGTCACCGGCTGTAGCGGTTGCCTTCCTATCGGGGACGAATGAGTGGGAATAACCGAATATGTGCTGATTATGTGCTGAAGATGATTATTACATTTAACTATGCAATGAGCTTAGGGTGACTGTACTTAGATGTCTGATAAGTGCTTAACGGTAGCTAAATCTCACCGTCTGTATGAGAAATCATGTTAATTTGGGATCGTACCACACAAGAGAAAAGACTTAAATGAAGCCTTAATGCCAAGTTAGGCAAAATTGGGATTTGGCTGCCTTGCTTTAAGTAAAAATCACTATATTAGTTGGTAGAATAACTTCCAGCTATTTCTATAATATAGGAGCTTTATCTATTTCTTTTTTTCTTTGTAATTAACGAAGAGAAAGTTATGTGTTTGCTTATAAAACTGCTAACGGAACTTAAACAGCTTCAGAAGCCAAGTCAAAGACATTTTTACATCAAAAAATAAAAATCAGGCACTTCCTACAACTTTGGGCAATTTCTGCGACTCTGTAGCTACAGAATATTCGCTGCACCAGGCTGAAGTAAATTTTCAAGACTGATTGCTCGGGAGAGGGACCAGGATTCTTAACTGTCTCACAGACGGGGCCGGCGGCGGTGAGTTACCTGTCCTGCACAGCACGGAACGTGCTGAAGCACAAATACTCCCCGGATCTGTAACGAGCTACTCGGAAGTCTGCCGTGGCTCAGTGCAATGAGGGAAGGATTACGCGCCTGAGTGATGTGCAGCCCACCTAAGGTCTGACCTTATTTTCCTGAAGTCAGGGAGGCTTTTTGTCATTAGCTTAAATGAGAGGAGGAGTACGCTAACGAACTGGGCACTCTGCTCAGGGTTTGCCTTTGTTAAAATACTGCAGTGTAGGCAAAGATCCTGCAAAACATTTTTTTTTTTAAACAAGTGGTCTAGCCTCCCACAAAATATTCAATTTATGTGAGTTGAGGAGATGTGCTCTTCATAAACAATGCCTCCACCGTGAAAGGAAATAGCAAAAAAAAACCTTCATCATCAAAGGCTCATCAGTTGGTGGCTTAACAGTACATAGCATGAAAAAGCATTTCTGCCTCCTTCTGCTTTTTAACTGTTGGTGTCCATTACGTTTACAATAGAATTACATCACAGCAACTGGATGTAGGATTCAAGTAAGATGAAGTTTGTTCTCTGAACAAAGAAGTAGAACTTCTTCTTCCACTCACCCCCCCCCCCCCACACAGATTTTTCTGAATTTATTAAGCTGTCAGGGAGCTGCTAAACCATTCTTACAGGGCATAAGTCAATACCCAGCACTATTAAATACGTCTCATTTTGTCTTTTTATTATTGGCACACAGAATAAGATAAAAAGCAGGCTGTTATGGTTTTTCAGGGTAAGAATCTGACCTTTTTTGTATAGTTATTTATGTAACATCTGACACTGAGAATTTTGATCTTGCCTGGGATTTTTAAGCACTGTAAAAAAATTATACAAAGCATGTATCTTATAAGCCCTTGTACACAAAGGATTTGCAACATAGAAGATTTAACCGTGAAACAAAGCTTCTGCAAGAATTGTTTACCTTTTTATATCAGCTATGGAAATTTATCGAGAAAATGTGATTTTTCATTGCTATCAGAATATTACATTGTCCCAGATTCATCCACACCACAAAGCAAAGAAGTCATCTGAGTTGGCTCTGTTTACTGGGTGGATGCACAATATTGGGTTTTTCTCTTCTTTCTTTTAAAGAGCAAAATGAGGAGTGGAATATGAGTCAAAAGAAAAAAAAAGGAAACTTTTCAAATAAAGATTTATTGCTGCAATAATATGCTTAGCTTTGTGGCAAACCTTATGATCTTTATAGTTTTTGATTTGTTCACAGACAGCTCCTCTAACATTGGCACCCTGACATCTGTGTTTAATATAAGCACTGTTTCCAGACATCTTCTTGAGAAAACACTAAAAATAAATAAAGACAGAAGATGCACGTTTCAAAAAACCCTGTTGAATATGTGCAATTGGGATTTCATAATGGTCATTTCAACAAAGGAAGAAAAGTGTTTGTTCGAATTCCATGGCGTGTTTTCCCTTCTCTCCCCTTAAGATACAGCCTATTACGTGGGTTTCAGCGGAACCATATTTTATGGTGGTATGGAGCTGAGAAATGCTGGCATCAAAACATTGATAAACTGTTGAAGCTGTGAGAATAAAACTGTTGATGATGGTTTGGCAAGCATGGCACAGTTTGGAAAGAAACGTGTCAGAGTAACAGATAAATAGTTAAAACCTAATTTTTCTCAGAAAACAGGATTTTATTTAGTGCTTCTTTTTTCCCCACTTACTGCTAACTTTATTTGCTTCCCATGCTGGATGATGGTCCTCACAGTTTGCTACAAATCTAGGTTATTGTATATCACTGATTAGAACTGAAGCCTGAACTGCTGTATGCCATTTCACAGTGGTTTCTTTTCTCCTTTGCAGTCTGGTAATACCAGCCTGGCAAACCCTTGCCATGATTGGTCTGGCCTTACTGTTCCCTGTAAAAAGAAAGATTTTCATGGAGTCAGAAAACCCCTCTCAGATTTGGAATTCTTATATCGAGAGTAACTTTTATCTTTGATGATGTTTGTGTAAGATTCATAACCGTTTTGGAATTTAGTTTCCTATTTCTGAACAAAAGTTTGGATAAGAGTTTCCTTCTTCACTGGCAGAGAGAAGAGGTGATGGGGGAAAAACAAGTGTTTTGTTATTTTGAAAGAATATTTTATTTTTCTATCAATCCCATGTGAGAAACAGTGCCATGCATGATAGTTATTTGTTCTTAATAAATAATAAGACATTGCATACAGAAAACATTGCAGTATACATTAAAAAATATAAATTATGAAAATAGTACCCTGTCTCCTCTCAGGAAGAATTTGAGGGTTTTATGCTGCAATCCCAAGGCGATAAGTAATGCAATGCACAAAAGAAGTAGAAAATATTATTTTATCACTCCCCTGAAGAGATTTCATAGTATGTTAAAGGGGAAAAGAGAAAAGAAAATGATAACCAGCTAGCTGTAAAAGTGATAAGAAAAGAAGACCAAAAAATTGTTTTCTCTCTTCAATTTTCACTATAGCCTCATGGGTCTCTCATAAGGAAGCTGCTACTTCACACCTGGTTTCCCATCCTTGTAGTGAAGTCCATCACCAACAACTGCCTGCCTTTAAATCCAACTTTTCTGTTACTTTTTTATATTCTAGTTCAAAAGGCAGCTGGCTTCCCTTCCAAACAAAAGACAATTTCACATGTTACCACAGGCTGTCAAAGCATAGCTAAAAATCCATAGATCTGAAAACAGTTTAACTCTTAAAGTTTATACAACAGGCGCTACAGTAGGCAACAATAGAGTAGATCTTTTAAGTCAGCCCCCCTGAATCATTAATTATTAGAGGGTCTGAATGCCATAATTTGGGAATTTTTAAATGATTTAAGCTGTTCCTAAATAGTAATATTGGGAAGCTCTACCACACATGGGGTAAGTGGACCTTCGCTGTATGAATAATGAGAGCTTGGAAAATCAGATTGATCATTCTGAGACAAACGATTAGTGTAATCACAACTTAGAAATGAACACTTGTATAAATGGAAGGCAACGGGGCAATATCTGGTGGGTAGTGATGATTATGAGAAGATCTGGGCAGGTGGGGGTAAGTATTAGCTAGGCTGAAGAGCAACATATAAATATAGTGGTATCTGGTGCCAACAGCGGAAGAATGAAATAGTCATCAGGAAAGATACATCAAATCATTCTTTACATTGCTGGCACATATCACTCTTTAATTATCTTAGTCAGCCTAAAACTAGATGCAACCTGCATTACTACCAGTGGCACAAGCCTGGTTAAAGGCTTATTTTGAATGTTCCTACTGTCTTTCACGTGCTGGTGTTGCCGGTCTGCTTTCTCGTGGCTGTGAACTTGGCTATTTCAAGCTGTATGTGGCTGTACTACTGTGGAGGATGTTTGCCTAAATAGTACATCACTTTGATTTTAGTCTAAAACTATTGTCCTAGCATGACAATGTAATGAAACAGGGTTTGAAAATTATTTTGGACAACAGCTCAGCTAAAAGGAGTAAGAGGCTGGTTGTTTCCTTTTTCTGCTATGGAAAGATCCCTAACGTTTTTGAAAGTATCTATGTGGTCTTCACACCAACCCTGCCACCATGAAGGAATAATTCCCAATATCAGTTACCAAAATTGCCTGTAAGCAATTTAAAGGGAGGGGAAAGAGGGCATCTCAGGGAGCAGCAGCACTGCTGGTAGACGGTGCTTTCACTGCCGTAGCCCCATCTCCTCTCGGCCGGCTGAGCGCTGACTTGGCTAGCAGGGTGTTTCAGAGCTTCTGATCCCCACTTCCACCACTGTTCCAGACCAGAGCTCTCAGGTAGGACCCCAGGACTCAGAACTAACATACAAATTGATCAGCAGCAATGCAATATTAAGGTTTTACGGCTAATTTGAAAAAAACCCCACAACTACAGTGTTATCATTAGTTCATTAGGCACTGAAAACAAGCCACAGATTTTTGTCATGTTATGATATACAGGTCAGATACCCAACCTTTCTCTTTCTTAGTACTGACACCAGCTTGTTCCCCCTACTTTTCTAGAGACATTCTCCCAGTCATGCCGTGAGATGGGTAAAAAGAGGAAAGGACCGTCCCTTTAAATTCAGTGATCTGAAACAGTTGTGTGCCTCAAATACCTTTATAATATGTAGTTCCTATTTTTGTCTCTTCTTTAATTACAAGGTAGTTTTCAGGGTTTCTTTTCAGGGCTGTTAGGAAATTAGTGTGATTTAAATTTGAGAAACAGCTATAAACCCAGCATTTATTATGTGTTTGACCTATTTTTACACTCTGATAAAATCTGGGCAAAGAACAAGCAAGACATTATGTAGGAACAATGCTAAGACATGGTAGGAGAGGTTTACGCAAATAAGGATAAATTAATTTCAATCTTTTCCTGAGCATTTCTGGTTTATTGCCTTGTATGATAAATTGTCATGTTCCCCAACTTCATTTGCTTATCTGCACACAACTTATTGATAGGCAAGTGTAAGGGGGGAGTAAGTTACGTGCCTTCTAAGAGGTTAGTTCCTTAACTAAACTTCTGTATACAAGGGATTTGAGAGAAAGATTACATTTGCAGTTGGAGAGCATACCTCTTTTGGAATTTGTGGATTAAAGCAAGGAGTGATGAGGGAGCTTGGTCCTTCCTTTTCTGCAGGCAGCCTGGCTAAAAATATGAGGAATGTTTTCCATTCCTGCACACCTTATTGTGCAGTGTACACTGGCCTCCTAAACATTCCTGATGAGGCTACTGCTTAAACAGAAAAACCTGTCTCAACTCACAAACAGTAGCAGCTAAGGTTTATTTTGGGTTTGGGGTTTGCTTTGTTTTGTTTTGTTTTGTTTTTTCTTGAAGGAGAAGAAGGAGAAGGAAAAAGAAATCTTCTTATAGGGCCAGATTTTGATCTATTGTTAGTTTCACAGCTTCAGATTTTCACTGCAAAATGTGTTTTTTTGATCTGTGTATTGTGCACACGCTGAGATCAACAGAAAACAAGGTAAAGGTGAATCCAGATTTACCAGCAGGAATTTGCTCAATCTCAGAGATTTGGTTATTGGTCTCACCAGTGACTTGTGTACAGAATCGGTCCTTTCCAGGCTTTACATCTGGTTTCATTTTAGTGGCAACCAAGAAAGAGATGGAGAGAGTAGCAGAATCTGGTACAGACTTGTGTGTTGCCACATTGCGATTCAGAGGCAATCAGGGCACTCTGTGAAGGCGGGAACTAACACATGCTTTTCCATTTCTAATCTGCATGTAACCTGAAAGTCTCATTCCTCTTCCCATTGATGTCAATGGCAAAACACACTGTGACTCCATCTTGCCAAGTGTCACTGCATCATCCTCTATTGGAACTTCCAAAACCATGGAGAGAAATGAGAACCTTTAGAATTAAAAAAAAAAAGAAAAAGTTGCTGAGAAAATTAAATGCAGGTTAATAGTGTTTTTTCCTGTGACAGATAAGCTGCCTTGCTTCCTTCACATCTTTATCTCAAAAAAAAAAATTAAAACATTGCCTTTCAAGTACTCTTAAGGATCTTTTCTCTTTTAACCTTGTGGGTCTTGCATTTCTCTTTTGCGTTAATAGCTTTTTAGGAAGACAAAGAGGGTGTTTTATGAATTTAAAACAAATACTAGAAAATACACTTGTAAGGATGTTTCATTCATTTCATAATTCCCTTAAAAACAAAACCAAAAACAACACCAAAAAATCCCCAAACTCATTCCTGCAAAAGTTTTATATTCAAGGGGGTTCCGGATGCAGTTTTAAATCTTGTTTTGGAATCTGCAGATCTTGAACTTTTTGAGGTGATAGAGCTGCAATTATTCCAAGCACAGTTGTGTGGAATGCATTGCCTGGGACATGAGAGGACTTCTTTCAAGTCTTTGCGCTGCCTTTTACTTCTGGTGTGATTATGACTGAGCCATTTACCCTTCCTTGCTCCTTTTCATTCTGTGTAAAATAGAGTTAATAGTATTTCCATATTTTGTACAGGAGTATTGCTACAGCTGCATTAAAGACCAAAGGTTGTTTAAATATTGGAGTCATGGGGTATAAAAGAGTTAAAGAGCAATTTGGTTACTTGGATTCTCAGTTTATTTCTGGCACTATAGTGTTCATGTGTTCACCTCAGTACTTCAATGTCATCTTAGATTTTTAGTTGACTGTAAGATTGTTCTAAACCCAAAGTGGAAAAAACCCACCCAAACCCCAAACAAAACAAAACAAAACAAACAAAAAAACAAGCAGAAAAAAAATCATAGTGGACAGGACATGCAATGTAATGATTACAAGCAAAGCTCTCCTGAGACTTAAGTCTAAATCCCATTCAGTTATTCCAGAGCTGAAGCAGTTCTTTAGAGAAGAGCACAAGGTTAGTGCTAGGCTTATGAGGCTACATAGCAGGACTCTGAAACGATTTATAAACTCAAAGGGTATTATGCAGCTACACATTTCTATCCACCCTTCCTTCAGTTTAAAATCAGAACATCACAGAGATTGCCCTGAAAAGGATCAAAAGTACAACCTGAAGAAACAACAGCCTTTATATTATTCCCTTTCCTGTCTCGTTAGAGGAGAGATGGGGTTTTACATCATGATCTGAATGTCAGCAAGCCAGAGAACAGCTTTTGAAAGGCAGATGCCTTAAGAGAGCTGGGTGTTAATCTCAAGGAACACCCCTTGCCACTGCACTAGCAAAAAGAGGTGGTCTGTCAAGTGCATAGGATCAGGCATATACAGTTTGGGCTCCTGATTTTTTTCTAAGGAGGCAGGGAGAAATCAATATCTCAGCCAACCTCCTTTCAAAAAAGCAATAAGTGGCTCGGACCAACCGTGGGTGAGATGCAGCTACGGTGCTAAAAATGGAGTCACGAAGTGATGCAGCCTCTGCGATAGAGTGTGGCACGGAGCACACAAGGCCCTGCGGGCAGCTAACGGTCTGTAACCGGCCTCTTCTTCCTCTCCCCACCTCAGCAAATCCTACTTTGCCATCTAGGACGTGGCTTGTATAACAGGCTGCTGCATTCTCACGCGTCAGCAGGATCTGAAATTGTTTAGCACAGGGCTTGCTGCGGAGTGGTCTCTAGTAATTTGGATTTGAAACGGTAAATATGATAGTAAGCCCAGACAATAACATTGTAGTCAGTAGACATCACAGAACTGAAAGGATCCTTGCACAACAGTATTGCTGTATGCAGAAATTGAAATTAATGAAACAACGTTCTGAGACTCTGAACTCTACCAACAGTTTACAGGGAAATGCCTGCAGTAAAAGGACTAAATGCCATCTTTATTACAGTTTCAGGTTGTTTCCCTTCATCTGTTACAACCACCAGACTCCACTGCAGAAAGTATTCCCTCTCCTTTACATTCTCTCCAAGGGATCAAAATGAAACCAGTGGAGAACAGTCCCAACCATTCCCAAGGAGGTCTTCGAAACGGGAAATAACATTTTCATACTGATTGTGCTGAAGGCAGGGGTAGACCAACAGGGACATTTTGTCCAAGATTAGGTGGTTTTTACAGAAGTGATATGTAACTTACAGCCAGCCTGGAAAGAACCAAAGACAGCTGAAATAGTAGTCTTCTCTGAAATATTTTTTGTAATCTTAAACAAATATAGTGCCAAATATATATGCCATAACCTAATACAGTCTCAAATTCTCCCACTTTGACCACCTCAGTGGTCAAAGCTGGTCTAAGCTGCAACAGAGAAGATTCAATCTTGTTTTCTGAAGATATCACACTATGTTCACAGTATAGCTGAGCATCCAATTTACTCTGTGTCTTTCGAGAAACCTCTAGAACAAACTAAAGAACATAGCTTTCCATTTCATTGCTCTTGCTCTCTTTTTAATCGCCTCTTTCTCTTCTTTTTTAACCTCAGTTTACTGTCCTAATTTCTTTAACACTTCCCTTGGCTTCTATTAAGTTCTCCAAAAGGTTTATGTGCTTTCTTGCCAGGCAATTTCTTCCAAGCTCCCATGGCTCTACTTTTAATAACACTGATACATTTCTCAGCGTATTTCTTGCTCTAAATTTCTTCTGGGTCTTTGATTTTTCACAGCAAATGGTGACTTTTACGAAGCCTTGTTATCACTGCCACAAATTCACTGCAGAAAGCAATCAGCTCTGCTGCAGAATGTGATCCTAGAGTGCTACAAGGTCTCCACTGCCTTCATGAATATCAGTGCATATAATTAAGTCCTTTGGTACAGTTTTACGATACCTGCTGCAGGTGCAAAGGGCATTAAGCATCAAATCCTTTTCCTAGTATCACATAATCTGATTTTGTTCTGCAGACTTAAGATAAGATTTACCCTAGTCCTCTTACCATTCGTTTGCTATGTAGGGTTCTCTTACACCTATTCCTTTCTTCATGTCTCAGTTTAACTGGCAATATAAAGGGTAGGTAAAATATGGGCTATGCTTAATTAAAATGTCATGTTAGTGCTCTCATGACATAATCTTCTAAAAATAAGTCATGAAAATATGTTTTTTAAGAATGACATAATCGATCCATTTGAAATAGAAGAATAAACCAAACAAGACAGGAAAGACTGATATGATGGATTGTATTGATCCAACGGTGCAGTGTACCACAGTTCTGATAGAACTGGAAATATTCATATTCAGCATTCACTCATGTTAGATACCATAACCACTGCCAAATTCTTTTTATAAAGGAAAATAAAGAAAAAAAAACACAGATTGCCCACATGACAAAATGACTGATTTGTTCATTTTGATCCAATGGCAGACAGTTGGCCACTTGCACTGTAATACCTCTATTTTTGAAATAGCATCAGGACATCATGCTGGAGCATGTAACAGAAGGACAGTCCCTGCTCAAAAGAACCCATCCCAGCACAAGCAGTGTGAGGATTGTTAAAGGAAATAAGGATTAAAAACGGTTTAGCAATCCGTGACTACAGCAACCTCCATACCCACCATGTACTCATCACTGAGTGTTTTGTACTGATCATAATGTAGCCGTACTTTGAAAACAGATTACAAGAAGATTAATAGTGTGGTCTTCTAATTTTCTTACAGGGAGTACTTTCTGTACATAAAGACTGTGCTGGAAGAAAGTATAATGGTGTTTATGCGAAAATTCGACAAATGGGCAACGTAGGTGAGCATGGTTGGCAAGGTGGCATTTGATAAGATTTAAATCTGTTGTGCTAAGGAAGCATCTGCTGTGGAATGGCTCCCTCACAATGAGCTCTGTTAATAACTTAGATTTGCCAGAGGCATGTAGTGTTACAAAAATATATATGAATGTTCACTTATTTGCGTGCCAGACTGCCACAGAAATTAGAGTTGATTAATGTTGCCAGTGGGACTACTATAGATTTTCAAGCTGCCTCAAGTTATTCATCGGGTGCCCCACTTCAGTCTGTGACTCCTGTGAAAGCAAGGCACTACAACATGCTCACAGTCCTAGCACCCATACCAGTAGTTCTGTCGCTTAATAGGTTTCTTAGTGGGATAGTATATTCCAAAGATCCCAGGAAAGTCTAATCGTCAGGAGTAAGTTCGGACACTGCAAATTCAAACACTTCAAACATTGTTCTGCTCAGATTTGGACTGTCAGTATCACACTGAATGATGCAAATACTGGAAAACTATCAGAATAATTTACCTGCCTCATTATCAGATGACTGAGGCTGCTGCTGAGATGCTGCTTACCCACTAGAGAACAAATCTCAGTACTGACCAGCCCTACCTATCCTATTTTGAAATGCAGTATGACTCCGATGATGACATTTTGGGTTTCCTGCCCATCACACTGGAGCTTGTTACTGAAAGCAGCGTGCAGAAGGCAGAGAGCTTAAGAGAGAGTGAAACACATATTCACGTGTAAATTCTGCTGAGCTATACTGCAGCCTCATCCATATACACTCAATCTCACTGCTGCTCCTACCAACCTCTTAAATGGTCTGAAATACAAAACTGGAAGGGCAGCCTTACCTGCTTCAGGCAACCCTCATTATGATTCAAAAAAAAGCCTCATATTTATGCAAGCTTACACTGATGGACATAAAACAAAACTCTTGTGGAAAATGTTGAATTGGGGTAGATGACACCTGATTCTGCTCTCTATATCCTGGAGAACTTTCTGCAATTGAAGATGATCACGGCAATCCCATAATAGAATTCCGTGTCATGTGAACTTTTTATGACTTTTAAACAAAGGTTTACAAATTATTCTGTAATTTGTTGGGCTTTTAATGGCATCAGAAAGAACCTGCCTAATTTTCATTAAGATTTAATTATTGTTTATGAAATCACATTGTCAAAAGAAAATCTTTAGGATGAAGTTATATATATATATTGCTGTCCGCAGCTCAGAGACATGTCCTTTTTTTTTTGACTTACCTCTAAAAGGGACCTTTTTAAGAGTAGCTTAATTTCAGTTGACTTCAGTTGTGAGCACAGTATTATGTAATATCGTGTAATAACCAATGTAGGCAACTTTGCAAACCTAACAGAACAATTCAAAGCTGACCTAAAGGCAGAAGGGAATGGTTTATGACTGCTTGATTTTCCTAAAATCAGCTTTTGGCAGTGAAATTCCCATACTGATCCTTCACAGCTCACTGGGAATAATTACCCCACCTGGGGTTTGCTGGCATTGAGGTACAGGTCCATGTGGGCTGAGTTCACACAGGATATCTTGTTTTTCTGAGAATTGACCACCCTGATTTTAAAATTTTCAACCACATTTAAACCTCCTTCTGGCTTCATGTATGTTTAATCGTAAAACATAGAAGAGTTACAGTAACACTGAGTCAAATTTGGGTTTTTTTTCTTTAATGTATGAGCTTTTAAAAGTAACAGCAGCTTCCAGATTTGTGCTTAATAATAACATTAATAATTCATTCAGAAAACAAAAGATCTCCCTACATGTCTTTTAAACAAATACTTTTTTAAAATTTTTTTTGGTAATTATTGATAATAAAGACAAACTGGAGTATGCAACAGTCACAATAACACAAGACACTACATGGAAAAGCCCTCTGCCACTTCCTTAGGTAATTTGGATATGGTTGACTGTAATTCAGGACTATTAGGTAGGGTGAGTACTGGTACTGCTTCTGTGAAAATGACAATAATATCCATAGTCAGTATATTACACTGTCGTATTTCATGGTATTGAGTCACAGGGCAAGACTGCACAGCATGTGCAGATATGCATAAACAGAGATTCTGTACTCAAGGTGACCAGATCATGATCCTTCATACCAGTACGCAACATTTCTCTCAACTACAATTCTTTAGACGTGTTCCAAGCACCAAGGAGGGAGGTTCACAAAGGCAACAGTCTTCCAAAGACTATCTCTATTATGCAATTAGCTCTCCATTTACATTGATATAGCTAAAGTATGTCAATTTAGCTCTACTTGAAACTGGCAATGTCCAGCATTTAATGATGTTGTCTCCTTTCCTGCACCAGTAGCAAATCATCTGGAGTCATGCAAGAAATGTGATTGTGACCGATGATAATCCCTGGATTGTTTCCTAGAGCTTCAGGTAAGAATGGCATCAATAAGGATATCTGAAATTATGTTTCATTAGGTTCATACCTTATGCCTTAGTAGTAGTGGATTAAGAATTCTCCATAACTCTTCATAAAATGTGGGATTTATATTGAAATACTTTTTTTCTGGCCTTGGGGATATCCCCCCCCCCCCATTTGTACCATCCCTCTAGAGAGGTATTCCTTACAAACTGAGAAGTGATGATGTAAACCATCATTTTTCACCCCAGAAAATAGATGGTACAGTGGTTACTGCACTACCAGAAGATTTACAAGACTTTAACTTACTTCACTGCTACATGTGTAACGTAAATAAGTGACTTGTCTCCTCTGTAGCTTGACTGATATAGTCACAGTTTTGTATCTTCGAGGACTGCTAGGTAGAGAAAGACATTATGACATTTCTGAGACTCACATGACAGTAAAGAAAACCATTTCAGTACCTAAAGAGGAAAAATACAAAAAACTTGAAATCTTGTACTGCCATCAACAACTGAAATCTGGTGTCAGCCACAATTCCAACAGCAAATAATGTAACTGTTTTTATAGCATTTGCAGATGACATATGTGTAGTTAAGGGAGTTTTTCACAGTACATATAATTTATTGTGCTAAGTGATTAGGATGATAAGTTATAAAAATATTAATACCAGCTCCTTCAAGAGGTCACACGAAAGACTACTGCAAGAAACACTGACTCTTTTCCAAACATGTGGAAGACAGAGTTCGTAAAACAAGCACTGTTGTTCCAAAGGCGAGTTATCAGCAAAGACTTTTTCTTTTTCTTTTCCAAAAACTTTGCTCAAGCTATGTTATGAATCATTATTTCAGAACTGCATGTCTCAGCTTAAAAAGCTCAGTTGCCTGGTTTGCTTGATATAAGGAGTAACTATAAGTGTGAATTCCCTTTTTGACTGATTAAAAAGACTGAAGAAGTGCAACTAAATCTATTCAGCTGAGACCAGTGTAATATCTGTTTTGTCTGCAAATTGCTTCCTTTAACAGTTTGTTGTAACGAGTTGGAGCTTCTCACTTCAACTACTGGGGTTTTATTGTTGTTCTAGTTGGGGGTGGGGTGATACTTTATCACCAGATGGTATCTTGCAGTGATTTTTTTCCTTTAAAACAAATTTAAGTGGTCACACCTGTGTTATGAAAATTGACATATGTATGTATAAGCAGTACTTATAGACATATTTAGCTATGCATCTACATAGTTATTAAACCAAGCAAGTTTAAAACCAGTAGAAATGATATCTGAACATGTTTAGGAAGTATTTTTACCCATTGTAACGTATGAATAGCAACTCCTTTAGATCCTTAAATATAGCTATGGAACAATTAACAACAAAGCTCTTGTCAGAATGAGTTCCCTTCTCATTTCTTTGCTTGTTTGATATATTTTGTTTTCATACTGAGTGAAAAACGACATAGATGGAGAACAAAGAATAGTTTGTTTCACCCTAAACTGCTCGCGAGTAATGTGACCAGAAGCAGGGAAAGTGGAAATTCTGGATACTCTTCAGTTAAGAACTGCTGTGCGTCACTGAAAAGTAAAAGTCTAGTGCATGTCCACAGGAAGAAAAATGAATTATAGCTGTCCTCAGAACGAAGTCAAGGGAAAAAGTCACTGCAGAGGATGCACACACTGAGGTCATGGAGAGGGATTTACTTTGGACTAGTTCTAAATCTGGTCCCAAGGTCTCAATCACCATTAGCAGTTGGATGGCATTAAGAAGGAGCTTTCTGGTCTAGTTTCTGAGAGCAAACTTGTTGTCGTGCTCTGAAATGACTCGTGATATCAAGGAAAACACTGGTAATCAAAGGCCAACTGGGAGATTCACTTTAAAATTACACTCCTGACCCTAACCTGAAATGCTGAAGTAGGCAGACCCATAGTCTCTATATTTTTTTCATCCCAGAATGACGCTTGAAAGGATTATTTATATTAAAACGATCTTCCATTCTAGAAGTGTCTTTCTCTCCAGAAACATTTTGTTCAGTTTGCCTTCTTGACAGAGAAGTCTCCAGGAAATACATGGCATTGTGTTTCTTTGCATTTTGAGAATGTTCTCCTTTGATGCAGCTTGATAGGCCACATAATCTTTCAAATGCTATAAGCCAAGACCAGAATTTTCAAAAAAGAATTATTCAGAAGTGGGTTTAAAAATGCCCAGGTAAGTATGCTGACTACTGAAGGCATTGACTATTCCAGTGTTCCAGTTAAAATCAGTGGTAGTTGTATTTTTTCCCCTCAATTTACCAAAATAATTTGCATTGTGACTCTGTGGGAGTAAGGACAGTATGAATCTATTTTCTACTCCACTGCAGCTTCCTTTTTTTTTTTTTTTTTCCTGGAAAGTTTTTTAAACTTATGGAAGGAATCAAGAAGGGAAAAATGTAGAGGGGTAGGGGTCTTTTTGGTTCATGCTTGGGTTTTTGCTTGGTTGGTTGCTTGGTTGGTTTTGGTGAGTAAGATTTTTTAATTTGGCATGCTAATTCCTGAGAAATGATAAGACATCTTGTCCTTAGTAGTATATTTTCCAGTCCTTGGCTAGGAAAGTGGCTGTCAGTCTACAACTGATGTAAAATTACAGTAAAAAAACTTGGTTACAACAGCTCATATAATAAGAAAAGAAAGCTTAACTCAGTACCTTCAGGTCTCTCTACAATGTGCTATATTGATTGCACCTCTGGTCAAGGGGTAATACACTACTTCACTAACGATGTGATTACAGTGCAACCAAAGAAGACAACATAGTAATTGTTAATTTATTTGTGTGGGGTAAATCAGCTACTAAGAATCAGCTAGGAAATGTTATTTTTCAATTATTAATACACTCAAATCTGACTGAAATTGTATATAAACAAACCGAACAAGTATGGGGTTTTTAAGTGACCAGGAAATCCTCTCAAGACACCGATCCTTGAAGGGTTTCTCCGGATTGTTCAACAGTAAGACAGAGGTTAATATACACAAATTTGTAATCTCATTTTGACTTCTGTGTTTTGTGACACAGATCCACTTTTACTTCCAGCTTTCGGAGGCAATGGACCTTCTTAATGGTTTCCAGCAAACTGGTGGACTGAAGCTAAAATACCAATATTGCCAAGTTGGTCAATGCATTTGCTTATTTTAAAATATATACCAAGTGATCCTTTTTTTCTTTCTCTCTCTGGCTTGTTCTCTATGTGGTAAAGAAATTTTATTGCTGCTGGCAAATGCAGCGTATATCATAGGGTTCACAGGGAAAATTCTGCCAAAGATGAAACTGGGATTAAATCCAGATCAGCTTGTACCTTATGAAATGGCATCATATTTAGAAATCAGGTATCAGTTTCAGTTTAAAGAAACTAACTGGATTACAAATTTTCCCATGATTTTGTTTAGTCAAGTGTAAAATTTGATTTTTTACATGCATTATAACATATGGTTGGAAGTGTCACATACGGTTGGAAGTGTCAGCCAAAAGTCAAATGGCCATACTTTTCTCTCCCAGAGAAGACAGATCCCAGTTGTCCTGATATGTTATTCATTTTCTAGACTCCCATTGTTCTGTTGGAATATTTCTATTTGGGTTTTCATATGCATATATACATATATATGTGCAAAGTATAATTTAATAAACTGTTAACATACAGATTCAGAAACTGGCTTTGAGGTAAGGAACAAACCTGCAGATATGTATTTTTCATATCTGCATCGGGAGTTTTCAGCATTTATTATATTCTAACTTATTCAGCAAACTACAACTTACAAATATTTTAAAACATTGAACAGATGAAGCCTTAAAAATGGTTATATGGAATAATTAAAAATAATCCTTATATTGTTACTGTCCTGAATATAATTACAGACTCAGACCCTGCAGTTATTTTATTCAATATGCATGTGTTATCCAGCCTGAGGTGATATGTATCATCTGTGAAATAAGTTACTTAGGGAGAGGATCAGTCAACACTGTTAGTACTTAAAGCTGATATTTTCGGAATTTTTTAGGGAGGTCTGATGCCTAATTCTCATTAGAATATTTGGAAATCGTGTGCCTGTATATCCATGACATCTTTGAAAACTTCATCCACAACTCCCTTGCAGCTAGCCAGGCTGTACTTTGTATATTGAATAGAAGAGGAATTTGCCACAATATTTTCAGAACTCCTCATCAATCTGAAAAAACTTTTTGGCTGCGTGCAAATTAAGATTCTCTCACCAAAGAGCTCTTTAAATGAGCTGTTACATTTGGCTGTTAAAATTGCTGTGAAAGCCTTCTTTCAAACTTGGTAGGTTCTTTGTGAACACGACAAGCAATGGAGACTTATATTCATAACTTTCTTCTTCCGTTCTCTCAGGACAGGTTGTCAGATGTTTAATAAAGTAAAGAAAATAGGCAGCAGGCTTGCTGAAAGAAGGAGTGACAAAGGCTTAAAGAAAGTGAAAACACAACCAAATACAGCATATGATATTTTCCTGTCTTCTCTATGAAAAAAAAATTGCCATCTTTTACTTCTATGTGACAGCATGTTTAGGGAAGTGTTAACTTCATTTTCAAGTTGTCCGATTCTATCTTCTGCACAGGTTCACATAAGACAAAAACTGATTTATTGCGGTTGTGATTATTCTTTTGAGCTGCATATGTAGGAATACTGTGGTATTTTCTTTACAGAGAGTTCATGATTACTAGGCTAAGGACAGGAACTATAGGCGAGAAAATATTAATTCATCGTTCTTGTTGAATTCTAACAGATTCTTTACATTAACTTTGTCTTGGGTTCATGTTTTATGTAAGTAAAACGTACCTAATTGCATGCTGTTTAAATTCTCGAGATTTTCTAGAACACTATCTAAGCTGGTTTAGCTTTGGATGACTCTGGATTCAGACTACTTTTTATGAAAAATACTTACTGTGAAATTTGTTAGAACCTCAATTTGTTATGATTGGCTTCTTTCGGGGATGAGCCAAGAGCAGGGCAAGTGAAATATAAAATTCAGTGTTAAATGTTAAAGGATTTAGATATATAACGTTTAAAAAATATTCCCTTGTACTCTTTTACATCATCAGATTTCTAACCCATAAGGGAGGAAGAGCCCATTCCTGCTGTAATGTGGGCCGAGACTGGTGACTCTGCTCTCTCCAGCTCTCCTCTCAGCAGAGAAGTAGGTTTCCTCAGTGTGAGAAATGGTGTGATTATTGCTTTTTCAGCTAAGTCTGAGCATCAGCTCAGCCTCATCCTGCCTCACAGCAGGTGCACGATGCAGTTTCATTAACATTTTCTTTCTACCCAGTGTATTCAGTCCCTGTGAAATTGCCAGCAGCTGCCTCTTCATCAGCAAAACCCCCACGTGTCGTGACCTGACCACGGTCCGAATGTGGTCACGACCACCACTCCTGAGCTTCCCTCGCTTGCAAGGAGTGACAAGTCAGTCCTCTCACTTGTCAGGTGGGAACAACTGTCATATTTTCTTACGCGCAGCATAGACCATCTGAAGAGTACTCTTTTTAAGTAATACTCAGGTGATAAGCTATAGTTTTAGATTATGAATGCCTTTCTGAACAGCTCAAAGTGTCTCTGGAAAATGTTCCAGCTATAGATAGACAGCTGTGGGAAGACAAAAAAGATGGAGATGATTTCTGGGGAAGGAGAGAGAGTGATGGTCTATCAGCCACTTCAGCAGAGGAGTTACTAGGACGTTGTCCAAAGACAAAATTGTTTCCTGTTGCCCACAGAGGTACGTAGTCTGTGTGGATACAGACTCAGAAAAGGTTCTCATGGAGGAACCTACAGGTTATACACTTGTACGTATGATCTATTCAGGATGGGATTCAGAGGTCAGATTCAGACATCAGGGAGAGTAGTGATAGGAGGAGGGGTAATGGTTTTAAACTGAGAGAGGGTAGATTTAGATGAGGTACTGGGAAGAAATTCCTTACTGTGAGGGTGGTGAGGCACTGGAACAGGCTGCCCAGAGAAGTTGGAGATGCCCCATCCCTGGAAGTGTTCAAGGCCAGGTTGGACGGGGCTTTGAGCAACCTGGTCTGGTGGAAGGCGTCCCTGCCCATGGCAGGGGGGTTGGAACTAGATGGTCTTTAAGGTCCCTTCCAACCCAAACCGTTCTATGATTCTGTGATCCCATGATCAGACATGAGGTGACTGACAGGTAGGCGCTCACTTCCAAGCTTCCCAAAGAGGAATGGCAGACTTGACCGATAGAACCAGCCCACCCAGAGACCTGCTCAGCTGCTCCTGCGGAGCCCAGACACAGGCCATTCGATGGCTCTGTGGTATCTTGCTTGTTCCCCACTTGCTGTTCCAGGTCTTGCAGAGCTTGTTCTGGCCAGCCTTGGGTGGCCGCCTTGGGTCTCACAGGAAATGGAATTGGACCATTATTTTTAAATACCTCATTTATTCCCTAAATAAGCAGGATCCTACTTTTCATTTTTTTAGCACAACCAGCTAATTATTTGGATGATATTATTCATCTGAAATATTTCAGAAAATACTACTACTCCTCATGAGATTTCCTTTTGGCAGGAGATAATTTTACCAATTAATTAGTTAGACATAGAATTATGGGGTTCTTTTTTATAAAGAGTCTCAGCTCCCCAAAATTTGGGAAGCAGTCTACTGGTTTTTTCTGAGTAATCTGGATTTTTTAGATAATGTAAGCTTTTGAGTGTCTTTAATCCAGCCTGATCTCTACATGCATGTTTATAAGACCTTCAGCTTATTATAAACAGGTAATTGACCTGGAATTTCTGGACAGGTTTTATGTGCACAAAATTTTTTATATGTTTCCCTAATGAGATAGCGACCTCATGTGAAATACCCAATGATAAGGAATTCTCCTACAAGGTATTCAGACTTGATAGTGCCAGGAGGTTGATTTTATCTTGGGCAACCCAGAATGTTGTTACTTTAATCATGCGTCTAGGTATAGCGCTTGGATTCTCTGTCGCCTTCCATTATACCTATGCAAGCATTTACATTGGTACAAAATGAATGTGGAGTTCTGCTTTTGGGTTTTTTTTTGGACTACTTACAAATTCTTTTTTTCTTATTTTCCAGACCTAGTGTAAAGGGCAAGAAAGAGAAAGGCCAGACTGGAGTTTATTTCAATGAGAAACCTGGAGAAGGTACTAAGAAGGAAGGGTTTTTTGCTGTCGACTCGCATGGGAAGTATCTATACATTACAGGTAAAGGTATCATTCGTACTCTCACAACGCAAAGGAAGCCACAAGATGACACTAGCACAGCACTGAGATTCAGGTGGTGGACTTGGCTGCTCCAGAGGCTTGGCTTCTTTTCTGTTTTGCGGCATCTTTTCAACTAAAAGCACAGGCAAAATGTCAGATAGAAGTGCGTGCAGCAAATAATTTCCAAACCCTTAATTTAAATGACCCACATTTTATCCAGTTTGATTACTACAGACTCAAGGTGTCTCGTGTTCATTCCGATGGACTTTTCCATATAAGATAAATTACAAAAAGAGGACGTTGTCTCACTGCCAATGAAACCTTCTTGCTCTTCACCAAAACCCAACATCTGACTTAGGATAATAAATATGCTATTTGTAGCTAGAACAACCGCAGCAAAAAAATAAAAATGTATAAACCTTAGAAATCACAGAAATATATCCAAGCTCCTCTCTCCATTTTTTGTAGAGCCAACGACACCCTCTCCACCGAGAGCAGTACTTGCTGGCGGGGACATCCCGTCCGTTCCCACCGCGGCCCTTGCGGGCACTGGGGGTTGCCCACCCTGTGCCCGGCTCTTGCCCACCTGGACCTGCAGCCTCCACCTGGGTCCCACCGTCTGCCTCTTCGGCAGCTCCTGGGGGGGGACCACAGCCCCCAGTATCAGCAGGGGGAAGTCTAGGCCAAAAACCACAATACTGAAAGCAACTATGTAGATTTACAGAAAGATTAACTGGGTGAAAAGTGTCCTATCAAATGGTATGTATTTTTTCTCAGTAGTACTTTTTTCTTTTCTCTTAAGCACACACAACTGCATGTAGCTGACACCAGGATATCCAGTAACGCGAAAGATCTCTAGTAAATGCAGAGTTCATGTGGCCTTCCTGAATTTTGACAGAAGTCACGTCTGTAGCTAGCTAGCTGGCTTTCGTCCTGTGACAAATTGCGATTTTTTGTTACGCCAAGTCTGTTTTATGTTGTCAATAAACCAGATCATAGTTTCTGATAATTTTCTTTGTGTAATTCCAGAGTTTCTCTCCTGCAACACACTTTGTTATTTGTTCTTCCATATTGCTAAAAAAAACCACCTTGGTGAAAGCTTTAAAATATTTCATTTAGCCTGAGACCTTTGCAAGTCATTTTCATTCTCTGTTGGAAAGGAGACTTATGTATTGTTGGTTTTCCACAAGGGTAAATTCTCAATTTTCATTTTTTCATTAGGTCTATTTTATTTTTACAATGTCATTTTTATTGTGATAAAGTAGACTTTGATTGTAAAAAACCCCCAAAACCAACAAAAAACCCCACCCCTTCTTGCTTTTACCAGCCATAAAGTTACTTCACAGTACATGAGGGAAAACAGATATGAAGGAACTTCATAGATGAAATAATGTACTGTTTGTACACTTCACCTTTCTTAGAACAGGAAGAACTCCAAAGGAAATACACGGGGTTTCTGTTTTATTGCTCCCTGTTTGGTTTTGTCTCTAAGTTCTTAATAATTAATTCTACCTTAATGCTTTTATGTAGGTAATTCTTCAGAAATTCTCCTGCAGCTGAAATATTGCATTGAAAACCTAAATAGCTCCTTTAAATAAACAAGGATGTCAATAAAACTTTACTGAAAAAAAGATTAGCAATTAAAGATCCAATTCAGCAAAACATCTAATTAAACACTCACTTTAAGCATGTGTTTAATCCATAGACCCCAGTGGGATTTAAGCATAGGTTTTGAAGTTAAAAAATTGTGGGCCTAAACAAATAATGGCATAATTGCTACGAAATGGTAAAATGATAACATACATGCAAGGAAGCTAAAACAGAAAACAAAGGAAACAAAACAAAACAAATACTTCCTAATTTTTTCTGCTTTGCTCAAGATACAAGTAGAAAAACTGAAGCAGCTGAGGTTACACGGATATGTTTTGTGGGTTTTTTTCCCCCTTTAACTACAGTAGATTATAGGAATGTGATAAAGGAGCTAAAAAAAGTAGAAAAAGATCTGGATTCCATTCCAAGTTGACTTTAAGTAAAAGATTCAATTCCAGTTTGGAGTTGTAGTACAGATTCATATATTTAAAGGCAAAATTTTGAATCAAACCAGGATCAACTTTTTGTTGTAATTTTTTTCACTACCCTGTAAAATACGCTGATTTTTGTAGAAATGATCTGTGTCTGGAACACCAGCTGGACAGAAACTAAGCTTCAACCACATATTTTGGTGAACAAGTCTTTCCATGGAGAGACAAGGCATAGCTATAATATGATATATTGCTTTCTTCCAAGGGAAAAAAAAACCCACAAATATAGCTAGTTTTATGAGTAATATTTTCAGTTGCACACCTGCTCTGAAACTTCACAGGAAAATACAGACAGTAGCAGCACTAAAATATCACAGTGCCTGGCATGTCACAGCATTATTAATGGATTAACTTGCTAAGGTTGAAGACCAGTAAAATAGCACCATAAGCCTGTACCTAGCCAGATTCGCCCTACTTTTCAAACTTGTCTAAGGGAACTAAAATAATCACACTATTTCTGACACCAGCCCCACTGTGTACTAGCCATTTTATTTACTTACGTGTGTGAACTGACACAGCTGCCAATGCACACCCGTATCGGAAGACCTTGCTAGCAGGTAGATCAGTCCATGAGGACAACTGCAAATCTAAGGACAAACTTACAGGTTTCTTGTCTGTGGATAAATGTTAATTATTCAAGCAGAGCTCATTGAAACCCTAACAGCCAATATCACAGGGTGACTGGGTACCTTGCTGGTGCCCTTTTCATTTCAGGTATTTGATGTCTCTCATTATATAATCCATACCTGCTACAACAGCAAATTTGTCCATACGTCTTATTTTATAACCTGTTTTACTTTTATTGCCACCTGGGACTGTTAAGCAAACACAGAAAACAGGGAAAACTTTCTGGCTGGTACATGCAAAGTCTACAGACACTTCAGAGGCTCCTCCACAGCCCATCTCACTTTACAACAGCGATGGATGGAAAACAGCAACCCCTCTATAAACTCAACTGTAAGTAATGACCTCCATATGCTTGAATAGCTTGAGGAATATTAGCTCATTAGTGAAGATGCTTAAATAGCGTGGTATGTGCAATACTTGTATTCAAGTGGATTCTTACCAGAAAGCTATGCCATGTTTCCAGTAACCCAATTATATTCTATACTGTTAATAGAACAAAGAGTGGTATAAACTACAACGTACATTCAAGCTTTCACTTGATTAGTTAAGGGAAATATTTGTTCCTGGCCCATTGTCAGCCGTGTGACGGTAAGAAACTTTCACTGAAGCAAACCTTTTGCCTGCTTAAAGATGACTTCATGCTGAGATACAGTAAGTGCCTGTAGGTCCTGTTATAAACAACACGAGCTTTCTGTTTTCAGCAAGCATTACTGTTAATTCCAGCCACCAGCAGAAATGGAAAGCTACAGGTTATAAAAAGTTAACATATAAAAATATGAATTCTGAGTGCACAGTGATTTAATGTAGTTGTTTGTTGCTTTGTTTGTTCAGGTGATCAAGGGAACAAGAAGGACAACATTTCTAGAGAGACTGAACGACTGTAATATTTAATCTTGAAAATATAAAAGCTTGAGCTAGTCCAGAGCTGTTGTTCTGGAGTTCAATACAAATCTGGAAACTGAGTCTATTTTTGCAGGTTTGGTTCTGGAGTGTGGATGCAGCTGCCAGGGGTTGTTATCACTTAGTTTAGTTTCAGTTCTTAACTGGAATCAGATGAGGTATGTTGTGGAAATAGGCAGATGATGCAGTTTAGTATGATGTTATAAGATTCCCATGGCGGAGGATGGACATCCCAGGAGAAATCCATTCAGTGATGTTGAATGTAAACATTCAGTGATGTTGAATGTAAATTTGAGGAATGATTTAAAAAGAAAAAGACTTTTGCCCTTAAAATTGTTTTTACCTAATCTTGAAACACATTTGTGAGCACCTTGCTTTTTTTTCCACCCTGCCCCACCCTGTGTGTCTATCACAGACACTCTTCAACTACCTGAATTATCACTCAAAGCCAAGGAATCTATCAAAGGACTTCATGCATTCACCAACCTCTAACATATAAGCACTATGGATATAGTTTCAGTATCAAATATGGGATAGCTGGTTTAAAACCAGAATGATAGATTTACATACTATATGAATAGCCAGTCAACCATCAAATCTATGATCAGGATTACAATTTTTTCTTTCCGCTTCCACTGCTCTCCCAGTTTCCTCCCCATCCTCTTTCAATCATGTGATCTGATCATCAGCTAAGAATTTTCTGTTCCTTCATGTCTTCTTGTAATTAGAGAAGTTTAGCTGAAGACTATGGTTGGCAGAACACTACAGCTTAAGCCCCCCACCCACCCCCAATATCTGATTCTTTGTTTGCTTGTATTTGAGCTAGTTCTCAATTATTTCAATGTAATTATTCATTAAATACATCCTTAACAGGATATTTAATTCTAAAAACCCCCACTAATATTATTCACTATGTACAAAGGAACATTTTGGGCTCTGCTTTCCAAAATAATAAGAAAAGGTAAAACTGATTACTATTAAAAAACAAAGCCTGCACATTGCAAAACAGGCTGTCACATACCTTTCCTAAGAGATTTTTATTCCAAGTGATGTCTCTAATTATAATTTCTTCTATTTTCCACTTCTAAAAATAACTTTTCCCATTCTTAGTATTTGATGAAGTTAAATGTATGCTTCTCTAATCAGAGATAGGAACAGAGAAATAATTACATGGCAGAATGAAATAGTCCAGAACTGGCAGAAGGTTACTTTATGTAGTAGTAGACTGATGAAAACTTTATAATAAAATATGATATATCACAATTTGATGATTAGAGATTGCTTCATAGCAGTTAGAAAGATAGAATGGAGGTTACTGTACATCAAAAAATTAGCATTAAAATCAGTCCCTTATTTTCAGGGGAAGAAAGTGAAGAAGGTTTCTTAAATTAAGTAATGGACAGAGTAAGCCCACAGAGCTTCTTATTTGATTGTTTTTTGTAAAACTTTGTCATGTGTTTTTCTAAGCAGACAATCAGTAAAGTCAGCTTGAAGCTAGGAAGCATTACAAATACCTTTGACAGAGCACTAGCCAGTCAGGTGAGTGATACAAGCTCCTCAATGACAGCTCTTCCATTGCCTTCCTGTAAGCTGTGTGGTGTATTATCTGCTATATAAACCACCCACACTATAATTCTCATGTAGGTTTCTTTATGCAGAGAAAGCCTAATACAACCAATGATTACAAATGATTATATCATCCTCACCTTCTATTCATTACCCTGGGGGATTTTCACCAGCCAGGCTGATGACACTGCACAGTAAGTCAATTGTGCTTTTTAAAGAGCAGATATCTAACTTAACAGTGAACTTGAATCTGACTAGGATCCTTTCAAGGGATCAAACAGAACAGTCCTGAGGGACAAAAAAACCAAGCTAATAGAAAACTTTGCAGTTATACTGCATATGAATATGTAGTATTAGAACTGGAGTTTCTACTATTTAGCAATTATTGAATATATTACTTCATCACAGATTCACAGTTTCCTCCCTAGAAACTGGAATAATCACAAATAAAATGCTGTATTCTGTTTCTTGTGTGGGGCTTCTGTTTCAGGGAGGCCATGTATATCAGAGAGAATGTTCAGACTTTCAGGCTGAGACAAAAAAAACAGAATAATGGATGTTTTAAATTAATCAAGATATCCAAATTTCATTCTTGGACAAAGGGAAAGCACTACAACTTTGGATACGAAGGTGCATATAGATCAATATATGCAGATATACGACACATAGAAGGCACAGATATGAATAATCAATATATGCTAATAATCTCAAATTCGTTCTTTTGGGCTTAGTCCTTGTAGAACATGTTGAAAAGCAACATCCTCTCTCAGATGTCTTTGTCGTCCTCCAAAGCTGCATTGGAGAATAAATCGAGCAAGTGTTTGAGAGCCCTTACAGCAGACAGAACTGTATTTTCCCAGCTGAGTATGCAAGTTGGGTTACAAGTTAACGTTAGGCTGATACTCACGTCTCCTGGCAGAGACGGTGTCCTGACAATGAGATAGGGTCCTCTTAGAACATAACCTTTTGTAAAAATAGTACAGGATGTTAAGTTCTAGGTGGTTTTGGAACACTTATTTGATTTTAACCTCTGACATTTTACTCTCACTCCTCGAGTAGTTCTCAGTACTAAAACTACAATATAAATCTCTAAATACATGGTCTTCACCCTTTAGTACTAACTTGATTTTTTTACCAGTATGTGATAGCCCATTGTTTTGATCAAATTCTTCACTACTTACACGGGCCTTTTTTGTAACCCTTTTTACTTGTACTAGGCTTTATATAGCATATTTAAAGAGATATCAGTGAAAAGGTTGGAAACAAGTCAGACCTGAGCCATTATCTTCCAGCATCTCATCTGGAACTCCATAATCGGCAAACTGCTATTTACAATCTGTTCTTGCTGTGCTGCTCCATTATAATGTCTTGTCAGTCACATAGTTTGCTTACCATAATCTTCTATACGAGTTCAAATTCCGTTCACATCTAACCGAAATAACATACACAGCATTTCTGAGGAATGATATACTTCAAGCTGTCTGATAAGCCATTACTGGAAACAAACTTTTTTTTTTTTAATAGAAAATCAGCTCTAGGGCTTTCTCATTCAAAACAATTTCAAAAGCTCCTGAATCCCAACATAAAAGCTTTACATAAAGACGCTTAAAATTACTGGAGATGTAACACTGACATTGACAAAGAAACTAAGCCAATGTCATTACATGTGGTCTTCTAAAGGTGAAGCTTGTTATTAAATATGTATTTGAAGAAAGGCAAAGTGGTTATGGTTTTAGGCTATGCCAAAAATCTGCATAAACTTTGAAAAATGAAATGTTTTTTACAAACTTTAAGTGAGGAAATAAAATAATGCTGATGACCTGTAAAGGCAGAAACATGCTGTGCACCAGTTAAGGAACTTCTATGTTTTGAGGCAAACATATCCACCTGAGAAGCCCTTTTGCACAAAGCTGTCGCCGGACGCTTCTGAACTGGTACAATGTACATTTGGAGATGCAGAAGCTGGCAGCATGGCTGACTGGATTAGGAATGCAATTTTGCAGCTTTTTTTCTCTTCTCTTCCCCTCTCTCTGTCCTTCTTAGACTCTCTTTTGGCTGAGCCTCGTTACTGCCTTTGTTACTCAGTTTGATTCGTTTCAGACCCGAAGTGACTGCTCGGATTGTCTAGTCTGCCCTGCAGTGCAGTAGAGGACATCAGGCTGCTCTGAGTTATCTCTGCATTGGGCCAAATGGGTTGTACTTGACAAAACAGTCTCTAATAAATTTCTATCGCATACATTTCCATGACAGTCTACGTGAATTTGAAAGAATGCTCCACCACCCTCTTCAGTTCAGCCCAGTATCTGCTGATCATCTCCATAATAGAAACATGGTGGGTATTTCTCCTCTCACTGCCCGGTCAGCCGTGAGCAAACCTGCTGATACAGGTGAGACTGTGCAGCAAGAGCAGAATACCATTTCCTATACTACAGTACACTTCATGGGATGAAAATTGTCTTAGAGAGTTGTAATCCTCTTCCATTTTTACTTTTATTGCTGTTGGTTTTAATCTCTGATTTCAACCAATCCTTTCTCTTTTAAAACCAAAGTCCATTGTTGAAGGACTTCATGTAGGTTTGTGACAAGTTAATGAACAGTCATTCCATGACGTAAAAGAATGGACTACACTTCTGCATGTCTTTTTTCATTCTTGTTTGAAATCTTTGTTTGGTATCCTGTTGGTCTACATAGAGAAAGGGGAGGGGGGAAGGACTCATTTAATATCTAATTAAAGTAACTTAATTTATATTCCTTCTAGCAATAAAGTAGGGTATCATCATTTTGCATGATATGAGTCTTACACATTGTACTTCCCTTTTTTATTGTTGGTTTGTTTGGGTTTTTTGTTTTGTTTTGGGTTTGGATTTGTTTCATTTTGTTTCAAACTGATGTATTACACAGCATGTCATAGCAAAAAAGTTAGGTCATTCGTTTCCCTCGAGAGTCATGACAAACTTGAGTAGAAAGATGTATAGAAAATCTGAAACCTTCTGCAAATGACCTCCTGCCAAGACACTGAAACATGTAATGCCAGTGGCGAACTTTAAAATGACGGTTAACCACTGATAGTAATCATTCAAATTTCAGCTGGTATATTCTCCTTTAAATATATTAATATATACTGGTCTCTTAATTTCTGAGGTATCAAAATGTCTAATATTCGCTAAAACTAATATTTTTTAAATGACATAAAACTTTTTGAGATCATGCATGGGTGAAAAAAAAGGTATGAAAACATACCTTTCATGTATCCTTACTGAGACAGGGACAAATGGGAGTCTAACTGTAATCTAAGAATCATTGCTAGTCTTGTGTGTTGTTTGACACGGCTATTTGTATTTTCTGGAAAGCATCAGGTGTTACCTGTGGAAATCACCTTCAAGAATATAGATGTTGATCTTCTTTAGATTTATTTATTTGCACGCCTAAAAGTTAGTCTTTGAAAGCTGATGATGGACACTGCAAACCCAGTTTCTCACTCTGTAATGCATTGCAGTTGCTAAACAATGCACTTTTTTTCAGGCTTAGAAAATACATAACAAGCAAATTAAATACATACCTTAAAGTTCCTGTTTCACTGATCATTCAAGATGTTAAATATTGCCTATTTCTACTGATAAAAATGAAAATCAAAGTTTCACAGTATGGTGTGGCATTAGTCATTCAGGTATATATTTCCCCTTTTAATAAATAATCAGACTATTTCCACCCTTACGTAATTTAGCAGACTCAGGAAAATGTGACTCTATTACTAGTAAAACAATTACAGCAAGCACTATCTATAGCCATAGTGTGAAGATGCAAAAGTAGAATAATATGGTAATTTCCGCGACAAAGATAATTTTCAGAGAGTTTTTCTCTTTTTTTTTTTTTTTTTTTTTAAACCTAGAAATAATAGGGACAATTTAGACCAAACTTTGATGTTCAGAAGTGTCAGTATCTTAGCTGTTCAGACAGCTGATAGCTTAATGCCTTTGGCTTATTATCTTTAATTTCAGCAATACTCATCTTCTCACTGTATAATGAGATTTCCCCCTCCATTTAAAATAAACCAAACTGGCCCTCTATTGATCTGAAGATAAAACTTTAGGTTACTAAGACATAATAGGAAGTGCTATAATGTGAGGGGTATCAAAAATCATTCCAGAAAAAATTTCAGACAGAAATGGAGAACTCATGAGCTACTCTATAACATGAACGCTACTATTTAATATGTTGTATCTTCGCCTCTCCTCCCATCATAAACTTAAAATTGCTTCATACTGTGAAAAGCATTATGGCAATTAATCAAAATAGAAGTAATACCATGTCAGATAATTGCCAGCGAGTAGGCGACTGTAAGTACTTCCACCTGCAAGACACATGGAAAGATTGGGAGGGGGGAGGAGGGGAGG
>JANZLQ010000060.1:15143377-15193236 GCA_026212715.1 Elanus axillaris
GGGGAGGAGGGGAGGAGGTGGGCTTGTTTGACTCCAGTCTACTCCTTTCTCCCTTAAAAAAAATTAATCAGAAAAATATTATGCTGTTTTCTATTCTTAAGTGTGCTTGTAAAATGAAACATACCTATTTTATATGGCTATACAAGATACAAATTAAGCTTGTTTGTTAATGTAAATTTTTACATCTGTTGGACTCTGGGAACATTCGTTTTTATTTTGTATTGTCTTAAGTACATGACACATCACATCAATGAACTAGTAAAATTTGCAGATGTCCTATTAATAAATAAGTTTCCAAAAGATAAAAGTAGCTGAGTAATTGTATTTAAGAAAATATGGCTAGCTCAATTTGGGGGTGGAAGAGTTAATGTTGACATTGAAAAAGAAGATGCTTAACAACTTCAGAGTATCCATTTGTTTTCTTCTGTTTTCACTTTTGCCTATAGTCATCTCTGCATGGGGTAAGACCCATAGGGCATTTCATACAAAACTGGAAAAAATGAACAACTTAGAGTAAACAATGTTAGAAAATATTTACCCACAAGGCAAGTGTCTTTCTCACCACAAATAATTTTTTTTTCATTTAAGTGTTTTATATTTCAATTATGGTCTTAGACTCACTGCTACCTTGAACTAGTAACTTTTATACGTGACATTGGTATTGAGAGAAATTTCTTTTTCTAAAATAATTAACTTTAACTAATTTACTTTAGCAATTTTTCTGTAATGACAAAAACATGAACCTGAGTTTACGATTTGCCTTTTATATTCATGACCCTTTTACAGCAGTCCTTATTTGGATTATTACAATACTGATTTTTTACATCTGGACAGATTGGGGAGTCTTCATATCTATTACTATAAAAAAAAATACTTAACAGGAATGTAATAGCTCTATCTGATGGTATCATTGAATAATATTCTGTTCTTATGCATGCAAAAATTGTTTATTTTCTGTTCTATTTATAGTCCACAACCACAGATAATTCCTTTTTTAAAAGAACCAAATGTTCTAAACATGTTGGAAAATTCAGTAAATTAATCCAGCTCTGTAAAAAACCTCCACCAAGTCTAACCCAGTTAAGGGCCTCTGTCAGTAGTGAAGAATGGTTGCCTAGAAAAGAGTATAAGCAGTAAGGCTGAATCATTTCCCCAATAACCAACTGTGCTGCTTTTAGAAAAGCACCTGAGGGCTTCTCACCAAAATCATCTAAAGAAGATAAAAAAAGTTAGGTCCATATAAATATAGTCAAACACCTAAATAAATGTTCTGATTTTCAGTTTTTCTATCCACGAAAACCTGAGTAGATAACAGCTCCTGCTGCAATAAAATGGGATCAAGTGGCTCTCGTGTGGTGAGAAAGGAATAATTTCTGCAATTTTGTAACAGAGAAGTAGCTTTGCCATCCTTTTTCTATACGTGTCTCATTATAATAACTTTTTATTCATATTCACTACAGTGGTTAAGTGATGCACCGAATATGGAACCTCCGTAAGAGAGCACTTAGTTAAAAACACGGAAACCAGTCTATTCATCGTTTCTGACCAAAATCTCCAAAACTGAAAAGGAAAAGGGTTTGTTGGAAACATTGTTCAGGGTTTAGTTTTGTTCCTTTGTGGTTCTTCCTGAATCTTCACAATATGATGTTTTATATCTAGTTTTATTCACTACTTAGCACAGGCAAACCAGATGAACCACTTGGTGTATGTGTGTGTATATATATATAAAAATATAAAGAGAAGTGGGTTTTATTGTAGGCATGGATACAACACACTCCTTATGTTCTGCTACAACAATTGGGTGAGAAATGACATAATTCTTTTACCACACATTTCAGGTAATAAACCTTAACTTCAAGCAAATGCAAGCTATAAAATTCTATTGATGGGCTTCCCAGATGTTGCCAGTTGTACTGTTTTAATAGATACCTTTCTTCTTTCAATACACTTTCTTTTTACTCTTTGACATATATCTTAAACAGAAATGCCTGTCAAGTGACCAGCAGGGTGCAGATGATAAACCCTGATGTATCCTTTTACTACACCTTAGATGCCATAAACTATACACAGAGATCAACCGATATCTACAGCACTTACTATATATAACAGTGTAGCAGGGTACTGCTGATAGGCTTTTATAAATAAAGAGCACTGGATATTTTCTCAGTGCAAAGGTCAGCAGATTAATATACTGTAGGTTTGTACTCTGTAGCTGGCATGTGTTTGCAGCTTGACTATTACTCTTCTTTAAAGCTGCCAAATGATACCACAAGGTTCATAATAAAATACAAGAATATGAGAAACGGAGTCTGCTGGGGAAAGGGGTTGTCATTTTGACTAATTATTTTTGTTCTAATCGAAAAAATTATTCAAAAACCCCAATCAACAACTGAGACAATTTATATGGTGTAGCGACCTCACACACACACACAGATTTGGAAGTCTTTTGAAGTACTTGCTTTATCTTGTCTAACCAGCCCATCAGTTGCTAACAAAGGAAATGGCAACCTTACACATTGCTCCATTTCTTTCATAGCAAGGCAGAAACCTTTGGGCATGTTTGGTGAAGCAAAGCATTTTGAAAGTGGCATAAATGCAGAATGCCCCCTCGGCAGACATGGTCTCACTCAGAAGTGGGAGCTGGGAGTTACGAATGAACTTTTTTTACGTCTTAACAAAACTCCTATTGAGGTGAGTTTCCCACACAAGGAATCCAGTTAAGCCTAGTCTTAAACTCGGTCAACATCTTCCCGAATGCTGTTCAACGTCTTCACAACTGATCTGGGGGTGGGGTTGAAAGAGCCGTGGCCGAGGTGGCTGCTGGCACTGGAGGGGGTCGGGGGCGAGCGTCAGGCGGGAGAGCCGGCGTGCAGAAGGGCCTGGGCAAGCTGGACGAGTGGACAAGCAGGAACTGTATGAGGTTTAGCCAAGATTCCCAGAAGAGCTAACGGGACTTTCGTAGGAGAAAGTAACTATGGCAACTGTGCTTGATTCCAATCCAATACCGCTGTAAATCCACAATGCTCACGTTCTCAGACATCAGTGATTTGTAGCTCCTGATAACTAATTAAAGCTACAAGACTATGGTTATAGCATGTTATAGCTACAGCACGACACTATCTTCGGCCCCCCTTTTTAGAAATTTCTTTTAGGTTATTCCTGTGCCTTAAGTCTTTGTCCTACCTTTACTTTTTCTAATCTTTTTTTTCCCCTAAAACTAGTTTTAAAATCTCTTCATCCCATTTGGGGTTTCATTCTGTCCTCATGCGTTTATCTATACTGAAATAATCGTCTTCAGATCTCAAAGGCTTTCGATCTCACAAATTGAATTTGTGTGAGGAAGACATGGAGAAAAACAATCATCGCCACCAATCAGATAGCGAGTACCTCGAAGCTGAAACTTTAAAAAAAAAAGTTAAGCTGATCTAAACATTACAAATACACAAGACAAACCCCATTATATCCCGGAACAACTGTTATATCCCAGAACAACTGTCTGGGAAAACTTAAGGACTGAAAAAATGATCCTAACTGTAAAAGAAGCACCTTTGCAGATCCCATCAAAATTCACCATATATGGCTGGTTAGCAATATCATTTGGCAATGAAAATCACAAATGAGATCTTCATGTTGGACAGCATTACCAGTTATCTGAGTTTTCAAAGGTATTTTTCTTCTGCCTTTTCTACTAGCATTTGCTCGGGCAGTGAGTGCTGTGTCACTGTAAGTGACTTCCTTATAAGGTAAATCAAAATGCTACAATTTGAGCTACAAATCTGTCTTTCCTTTTTTTTAAATTCTGTTTAGGAAAAAAAAATTACGCTAGAAACGTAGGCACATCACACCAGATGGAGTGGTTTCCCTCTTCTATTATCCATGTGTACGCTATACATACTTATGTGTACACAGAAACTCCAGACGAACCTGGATGTCTGAACAATAACTTTTAAAGGTTTTAAAAAAATTATTACTATTACATAGCTTGTAATAGTATTTACAGTGTAACAACTTACAATTACATGTATACTTTTTATACAGGAAGGCATGTTTCACATTATGTAATGAAAACATATTTACTATAGAGTTGATCCAAACTGTTTGTGTACATTTATATCATACATTGTAAGAGTATTAGCTAGCTGGAAATCATTGAAAGAACACTGGAAATCACTTTACTGAGCAGTCTAACAACAATGACACTGCATGTTTGTTTAACTCCTGGGTCTCACAGAGTATCCATTACTGTGGTGGAGGATCCTAAAACCTGCATTTAGAAAAAAACACAAGGCTTATGCTGGACTTTATTTTAAAAGATCTTTTTGATAACTCAAAGTAATTTACTTCCTTAGAATCCCAGAGGCAGTATTTTACAAAGCAAAAACTAAATCTAGATTTCTTAAGCCCTAGTGTCTTGACTTAGTCCCAAGTTCTCCTATATTTAAATCATTAACAGCCTGTGAACTATTTCTTTTGGTGTTGTAGCACTATATTACTTTTAAATTGGACATTTAGACTCTTACCAAGCATCCCAGAGGTGTTGCTAATGCGTCTGACTTCTGCCCTTATTACTACCACTTCAGCACTGGTGCTTTCTCTCTTTAAAGTCCTCACTGTACCTTGCACAAGTGCCAACTTAGTGTACTTCTACAATACTCCATCACAGTTATCTATATGCATCTATATCATAGCTTATCTGCAGCTGTACTATAACTTAAATGGCTTACATACAGCATATTGTAACCATTGTGGCTGTTTAAATTAATTTGATTTTCTACGACAGTTCAAATTTTAGCAGAAGTTTAGAGTGTCAAATCTCTAAAAAAAAGAAATTTCAAAGAAGAAAAAAACAAAACTGCATATATTTTCCGGGTTTTATATCTGACAAAATTTAAGTGATTCATTCCATGCTGTATGGATACTTGTTCTTTCTTCTGAAATACTCTTTTTTGTTTTGTGGTGTTACAAAGACATTGAAATAAATGTAGTTCTATTAGCAAGAAGCTGGATTAATGATGGAATGAATCAAACACAAATTTACGAGAGTGAGCCTCATAAGGCAAGAATTTATAGGTGATAGGCTGAAGAGCCATAATGTGGTCACAAGTAGGGTAAAAAAAGGCCACTTTCTTGCCAGTTTTGAAACTAATTTGCAAGGTTGAAACCACAGCGGTAGTCCTTTTACTCAGCTTGCTGCGATGTAGGGAAGAAAGACCCTTCTCGCCCCCTCCTCGCCCCCAGCAGTAGCTGTGGAAGATCCCTGCGGCATCGGGCACAGCCTCTGTCGCAACCTTGAAGGAAGGGACAGGCCACCAAGCTGCTAGCGTGAATGAAACTGAAGAGGAATTCATTCCCATATATTACCACACTAAATGGTAGGAATTAGAAGTGACAAAAGAAGATTTTAGCAGTATCTACACTATTAATCAAGTGATCGCTTGCACACATTACAGTTCTAAACTTGCCCCAATTAAGAACAAATAGCAAATACATCTTCAGTTGTAGTCTATAGCATTAATTAAGCGCACAGCTCAGTCTGGGACTTCATCATTGCTCAAAGTCCCTGAGCACTCTCTCATTCCTTGAGAAAGCTAGCTACAAGTTTTGTTTACTGACATTATAGCTGACACGCAGTTTCTCGCATGGACTAAGGCCAATGCAGGCTATCCCCATGAAACTGCTCTCAGTTTCTCTTGACCTTCCACTGAAGGCTGGAAATTTCATTGTGTAATTATTCCTATCAACATTTTAAAATGTAAGATACCAGAAGCAATCTAGGATGTGTTTCACCGAATGTATGTAGCAGCTAACATTTCCAATGAGGATTTCAGAAGAAGCATAGGTAAGTACTTTATGCAGAGAGTACTTCAAGGAGAATTGAAGATCAGTCCGTGGGTTTACAAAGAGAGATCACTGGTAAGAACCACAAGGACGTTCAGATTTCCTTTGATTTCAGTGGGATTTAGGATTGTAAAAACCTTTGTATATCTGAGTCAAAATTCTCCCGAGCACATCTAATGCAGGACATAGAGCTTTTCAATTGTGTTGAATCAGATAAAGATTCCTTTGTCCCTTCAAAAAGTATCCCTGTATTTTCCCTGAAATGTAGATGCACCCAGCTTGATGGTTGGTTTCATCTCTTTCTCTGATGCAGTGGACTTTATAACACACAAAGTATATTCTTGGCACAAGGAGAAACTAAACTGTTTAAGCAGCACCTATTGAATCGACAGGACTGTCCTGGTTTTGGCTGGAATAAAGTTTATTTTCTTCTTAGTAGCTAGTATAGCACTGTGTTTTGGATTTAGGACGAGAAGAATGCTGATAACACTCTGATGTTTTCAGTTGCTGCTGGGTGGTGTTTGGTCTAAAGTCAAGGATTTTTCAGCTTCTCCTGCCCAGCCAGCAAGAAGGCTGGAGGGGCACAAGGAGTTGGCACAGGACACAGCCAGGGCAGTGACCCAAACTGGCCAGAGGGATATTCCAGACCACGGGACGTCATGTCCAGTACAGAAACTGGGGGGAGTTGGCTGGGGGGCACCGTGGCTCAGGGATTGGCTGGGCATCGGTCAGCGGGTGCTGAGCAATTGTGCTGTGCAGCACTTGTTTTGTTGTCGTCGTCGTTGTTGTTGTTGTTATGGCTTCCTTTTCTGTCCTATTAAGCTGTCTTTATCTGAACCCATGAGTTTTACTTTTTTTTTTTTCCTGATTCTCTCCCCCATCCCACCAGGTGGAGGGGACTGAGCAAGCGGCTGTGTGGGGCTTAATTGCCAGCTGGGGTTAAACTACGACAAGGACACATATCAATTACACAGTCAGAGGTCATTGCTTCATTTATGATTCATGATCATGAGCATATTTATACAACATTTGTAATTTAAAATACAGCTGCATGTACTGATCTGTATTCACTAACCATTTTTAAGCAAACGTATATGCATACAGAGCAGTATCTCTGTCTTTGTAGGCATTATGGCTTTGTAGCCTAGGACAAAGAGACCTGTGGTTATTCACAGCTCTTCCAACAACTTTTTTTATTCTTCTGTTTTTACACTTTCACCTTGTCACAGCACAGTCTAACTTTAAATGGTGTTTACTCAGTGCCTAGAACTGGGAGTTCAAATATCTAGCAAAGTCCTGGGATGACAATCCGTTACCAACAGTTACAAGTTGTATTGGTTTTCATATGCTGCATATCCCTCATGCTGTAACAATACATCTTATTCTCTGAACTGCTATTTTATATGTAGCTGTAAACAAAAATAGAGCAGCCAAAACGCAGACAACTCCCTTAGTGTCTGTTAAAATGTCCATCCCATTAAGGAGGTTTTTTGTATCATGGTGATCTGACAGATAATAATCTCACACTTGAATTGTGTCTCATATTTATCCTCGGCTGTTGTTTTGCTTTTAACAGGTGAGAGCATGGCAAGTTTCTGCAACTCTGTGTGAAGCACATCATAAACATGACTGTGGAGGCATACTGGTTTTGGCTGGGGTAGCTGGCAAGGTGCTATGTCTTGGATAATACACAGATGTTTTAGTTATTGCTGAGCAGTGCTTACACAGCGTCAAGGCCTTTTCTGTTTCTGATGTTGTCCCACCAGCGAGGATCCTGGGGGGGGCACGAGGAGTCCGGAGGGGACACAGCCGGGACAGCCGACCCCCACTGACCCAAGGGGTGTCCCAGACCGTAGGACGTCAGGCTCGCATATAAAGGTCAGGGAAGAAGGAAGGAAGGGGGGACGTTGGAGGCATGCCGTTTATCTTCACCAGTAATCTTTACTGCCTACCAATGGAAATCAGTGAATGAATTCCTGATTTTGCTTTGCTTGCACATACAGCTTTTGCTTTGCCTATGAAACTGTCTTTAACTCAACCCACGAGTTTTCTCACCTTTAGCCTTCTGATTCTCTCCTCCATCCCACTGCAAGGGAGTGAGTGAGCCACTGTGTGGGGCTGAGCTGCCGGCTGGAGTTAAATGACAACAAAAGGGACCTTGACAGCCGTACGTCAAACAAAATAAAATGGAATTAAGTTTTACTCTGAGAGAAGCGACAAAAATATCCCCCTCCACCCCAAAGTATGCCTTTCTAAATCCAGAATGCCTCCACAGGCTTAACTGTTTTTCATGCTTTTATTCTTCCAGCTCCGTGAAGATTAGCTCCATGCAAGCTTGCGTTTAAAATGAACTACAGAATACAGCCTTTGAACTAAATTTATTATTAAATGTACAGAAATCCTATTTATTCAAATGATTTTACAAGCATAAATGCCTTCAAGTATTTGACTGTACCCTTTCTATGCACATGGGCATTTTAGAACTCATTTCTTAAAGCTTCATATACAAAGACGTCCAACAGAGCCAACATTTCCTCTCAACCCAAGAAAATGCAAGGACATTTTTGCCTCTAAGTAGGTCTCATGAGCAACAATGCAATCAAAACATTTGATTTAAACAGCAAATATTATATGTCTGTGATTAATAAGCACCGAATTGCAGTGACAAGGTCAAAGCAAAATAAAACCGACATAATTTGTTGAAACTACTACTGGCAGATACTACAGCCTAAAATTTCATGAGATGGCCTCATAGGAAGTTTCAGTTTCATTGCTCAAGTGGACCTGATCCAAGTCAGTGGGGGAGAAATTCGTCTCACCTAACTGTAGGCATCTTACATGTAGATCTTGAATCTGAGTTAGAATCTAGTCTCCTTAGACTCCCGTTTTATTCACTAGGAAGATACAGGCACCATAGCCTCTGATTCCCCTATTTAGGATGTCTTTTTCAGAATGAGATTAAGTCCTTAATTCTTTTCCAAATACGTAAAGCAAGATTCATAGTACATAAAGGGAATATAGACAGTTAGTAAAGATATATGTTTAAGCAGCAGATATCAACATTTATTCAGATAAATCCTATCCTAGGAGTATTTTTCTGCATTGTATAGGTTAGTATATTTATATATCTATCTGACATATATGAAATATTCAGGATCCTCCAGAAATCCTACAAAAATCTAGGAACAAATGCAGATCAGCTTCTTCCCCATTTATTAATCTTCCAAAAGTCTGCTCTAGAATAGATTGGGGGTATCAGGTCAAAATGGTCCTTATTTGGATAACTTATTTTGTAATACAGGAAACTGATATACTACATGTTATATACTAGTCATACCTTTTTTTTTTCTGATATAAATAATTAGCTGGTGCACTGTAAGTTAACATCTTACTTCATTGCAGACAAGTTCTCCTTATATAAACTTACTCACTGAATTCCTTCTTTCATTGATTTCCCTTCCCCAACTTTTTTCTGTGCATCTTTCAGAGTAAAAAATACATTTGGAGTAACTGGAAGGCAGAGAACTCTTCTGAGAATTTGGCTTTTGCTGTCTGCACTTATCCTAAAAGCACACAATGTATGTGTCTATACATAACATGCAAACAGATGAGGAGAGGAAGGAAAGAAAGATGGGATGTCAAAGAGGGAATTAGAGGCCATAGCATGCCTTACTCCCATTTGCTACCACCAGAGAGAAGCAACATCTCAGAGACATGCGAGTGGGAGTGCAAAGGCTTCTTGGTGAGCACGCAGGGACACGCCAGTCAGAACTGCTCTCTCTCGTGTCAGGTCTGTGGAGCCCACCCATGCTGCTCAGTGCATGTGTATTACCTGGAAAGTAAACTATGTGTCAGCCTATATAAGGAATAGGATGGACAACAGCATAGGGAACATTTATAAAGAGCAAATTATATACTGTAGCCACTCGAGGATATTCTATGTCATATTTTCTGGTTATTGCATCGCAGAAATTATTTCAACAGTTAGATAAAGAAAACTGCTGTCTGAAGGACTGAAAAGACTGGAAGATTTCTATTTTTAATTTTGACCTAAAAAGGAAGTGCTTACACAAAGATACAATAAGATTACATATAATAAAAGGGATATACAGTAAGTTTATCAGGAGTTTTGCATCATAAGAGAGGACCAATCACTGAAACATAAGACTGTATGTACTATGTCAAAGGAAGAAACTCTTGGAAGTCCACTGCTACAAGATTTTAGAAAGCAGGGACTTCATAGAATGTTAAGAATTAAGGAAGAAATGGAGAAAAAAATGCTAACTATGAAACTTTTATTTTGAAGTAGTTTAAGACTTTTTTTAAAAAGTATTTTGAACTTTCAAGATTTGTTTAGTCTAGATATCAGCAAAGGATTAATTTGGATCCTATTTCCCTCAACTTTTACATGCGTAGCTATTTAACATTTCATTTCGTGTAACGATTGCTGGAAATATTAGTGCTTTAATTAATAACTTAGTGCTTTGGCTTTGCTCTTAATCCTGCAAAATCTAGCACATTCAGTTAGAATAGTTCATGATAAATGCTCTTGTGTAAAACAGTAGGCATATTCACACAGCATCCAGTTTTAGCTTTGGTACTGTCAAGCAGACTCCTTTTCAGTTGCCTTTCAGACATGACCATAACAGATATATGACATACGTACCATAGAGTAAAGCGATTCTTTAAAGAATGGCACATAAGGGAAATGGGAACAGTTTAAGGGACTCAGCTGTAACACATCCCTGTCGGCAGGGGACTCTGGGGACAGCAGGAGATGTGTGAATGTCAGGGTAATGAACAGTAGGGGAGGAAATTGTTAAAAGGAGAGGAGAACCAAGAAAAGAGATAACTGTCTTTACAGACCTCACTGCATAAGAAGGGGCAAGGCTTTCTTATTTCCCAGTTAATTTCCCACTTTGTTTGTACGGTATCTAGCAAATGGAATAACAATTTTGTAGTGAATACTTATAAGTTGGTAGAGTATGAATAAACAATTATTGTAAGTCCCAAAATGTTCTCTGACTTCCTCTCATTAGAGTGCGAACATTACAGAAATAGTGACAAAAAGTATGTGCACCATTTAGTGAGGGTGAAAACTTGTGTTATGCTTTGTTTTCTCTTGTACAGTGAAATTTGCTTCCTTTCTAAGATTCACTTTATTCATGAGTATATACGAACAGGATAGTGCCAGACATGTTCTGTGTCACTGCAAAGCTGTTCCAGAGGCTTTAAAACTGCAAGGTTCAAGACACCCACTAATCTATGCCCTCTACTCAAAAGGGAGGGTGGCCTTATGAACAGTAAATTGAAAGTCCTTTATCTCCAATGTCAACATAACGACCTAAACGTTTCATCCTATTGCAAGAAATCCAAATCAGTGTAATCCTATGACATGCTATGAAAGAAAACCTAATCTTTTTCAAAGAGGTAAGCACTTTCGATGAGAACCAGGGACTTGAAGAGGGTAAATATGAACAATGACCTGACATCAGCAAGTGCTTTTATTCATTTGAAATGAATGTTAAGCTTCACTTAACTATTATATTAAAAGAGTTCTTGTCTTAGTAGGACACTTTTACTCTTCATGAACATAATGAAGGGCTCTTATCTTTGAAGCACATCAAAGCTTTTCTGAATGAGAATAAGGCTTTGCAGTGCTTTCCTCCACTATGGTGACATAGAAATTTAAGGCAGAATATAACATTATCCTGTGTGGATGGTCAGACTGAATGGACAGATTGATAAATGGTGAAGATGGAACAAACCTTCATGTTCAAAATCCTGCATTAATAAGCAAAAATGTTTGATGTATCATCTGGTTACATTATGAGCTAAAGAATGGTTTCAATTTAAGTGGCTCCCCTGAATGCTCAGTCAGTTTGCACTTAAAAAATGCGAGGGAATTTTCTCAGAACTGATGAATGTGAAATATTCATACCAGGGCAAAAGCAAACCCATAATAGCCTTTGCCCTCCTTTGGATCGGTTTCTGCTTCTTTGCCCAGTGACATCTGTAATCATAAAATGAACCTTTTATTTTTTTTCTTTCCCTGGGTCCAGCTCCTGAGAACATGGCTCCGGTCTGGTACCAGTATCATTTTCATAAAATTAATTGTCACTTTTTGGCCATGGTGACCCTGATGGCACCAGTGGGTCTTCTGATCCGTCTCTCCAGGGATCCCCACCCCAGTCTATGGGCCCAGAGTCCTTCCCAGCCTGCCCCATCCCACCGCTGCCACTGCTGCAGATAAGAAGAGCGGCTGGGGGACATCACCAGGCAATGGCTCCTGTTGTGCCAACCCTGGCACCTAGGCATCCTCCATCACACCCACCTGCCCCTTCCCGGTCATCCCGGGCCGCCCTGGCTGGGGAAGCCCAGTCTCCTCCTTCACTACCAAGTGAGGGCCTTGGGCCTCCCTGTGGGAAGGGGTTACCCAGAGCCTGAGGGCAAGAGCTAACCCCGGGATCCTCTTGGGGCTGTTTTCCCCACTGCAGTCCTCAAGTGTCCCAGGTCCCGGTGCTGCCTTGTATGAGCAGTGGCCTGGCTGTGCCACCGCCCTGACCATACCTGCTGCCAAGAGACCTACTGAGTGTGGCAGGCCTCCTCCACCCTGAGGACTACAACCCAGGAAACGTAATTACTCAACTGCTGCACCAAGTGTGACATGCCCCCCTTGTACCATGTCCTCACCCAGCCCTGAGATCCTCCAGTTCTGCCCAGCCCCATAGGCTGCGGCCTTGACTTGCCCAGGCCCCACGGCCAGGCCCCTGCCCCAGCCAAACAAGCCTTGCCCTAATGAATGCACCTACAGGTGTACGGCAACTTTGCTTAAGCATTTAAGAAGGGGGAAGAAACCCTGCTGCTCCATTGTCTGCATAACTGCCCATTGCCCTGATCCCAGGAGAGAAGGTACCCTTTGGGCACATCTGTGCCTTGTCACATCCTAAATTAGCTTCCCTCAAGAAGTATCTCAAGAACAACCAGGCACTGCTGTTCTGCCTCTCCACGTCTCCTGCTGAGCCCCCATATTTTTTGTCAAAAAGAGGCGTGGGGATCTTAACCTGGGCAAAGATTACAGATGTGCCAGTGAAGAACCAGCACCCATTGCTTCCCCCACAAGAGCTCTTTGAATGTCTTCAGGGGCCTGATGATTCACCAAGCTCTGTGAAGAGCTTACGATTTGCTCCAAATCTGGCAAGGGAATGAGAGAATAACTGCTTTCCGCACCAGTCATAGACACTACAGCTATCCTGTGGTGCCACTTGGTGTCCTCAAAGCTTCAACCACCTTCCAGCACTTTTTGATTTCACAGCAGAGCTTCCAGCCTTGCAAGAAAATACAATGTCCTAGTGACTATGGACCTCATTACCAAGAAAGCTCACTTCAGCCCCCTCAGGGAGCAGTCATGGCTCCACAGGCGGCTTAACTTGTCCTACAGCATGATTCCTGATGCGATGGCCTTCCAGACAGCATGACCTTGTTCTCAGGCAGATATTGGAAGGAGCTCACGGGGCGTATCTTCCAAACCCAGCCCCTGTAAGTCGCGAGGACGCACCTTGCTGGCAGGAGAGTTGGTCGCGTGGCCTTGAGGGCACCACCAGCCCTGCCTGTCCCTGCCCAGCCTCCCCGGGCTCCCCCACCCTGCCCACAGCCCTGGACCCCGGCTCAGCTCAGGCCAGGGCTGCTCATACGCGGAGAGAGGACTAAAAAGTTTTCAACAGGATAACACATACCTAACAGGCGGCTTTGCGTTTGCCATAGTTATTCTATAGTGATGGTTGAATTTTCCAGTCTCTCTTCTTTTTTCTTAAAGTAGGAAATATTTTAAATGGAAACAAGGGAAGACTGTCTCATCTCTACCTGTTTTACAAAGGATCATTCTCAGAGAATATGATTATTCTGTTTTAACAATTTTAATAAGCTGTTACTGTCAGTGGACAGAACAAGCACATGGGATGAGTAAAAATGCCTTGATTTTTAATGTTAATTTCCCAGATTTCATTTGATACATCTTTTCTTTTAAGATCTTTTTATGCTAGGAAATACCATTCACTGCAATAACACTACACCATAAACAATAATATTAAAGCTCTTGTAAACAAATGTTGCTTGCAATAAAGTCAGTACTAGATAATAGCTAACTCAAAAAAATGATAGCTCTCAATTTGCTAAAAAAAAAATACTGGCAATGAAGACAATGTCACTCATATTAAATTTCCCCCTTAAGTACAAATTTTAAACTGGTTTTGCAAGATTGAATATCTTTATGGCCTCCATCTATAGCCTTTCTAATTGTTTGCAGTTGAGGCTGACTTATATCAGAGTGGGTAGTAATAAAGTGCCTACTTCATCACTACTAAGCTCAGTCCACAAGCTGCTCTCAATTTTATGAGATCCTTTTATTTTCTGCAATATTTGGGGTGGAGGAAGGAGGGAGAGGAGGCTAGAGGGATATTCAACAGAGGGTTTTGGTGGTTGCCAAAGAAATGTGTAATGAGCTAGACTGTGTCTTCTCAATATTTTCATCCTGGGATAGTTCAGAGCAGCACTGCTTCCCTGCAGAGAAAGCTCAAGGGACACATTGTAGAAATCGCCTGCAGGCACTTCCAGGAGTGGCAGTCTGTTGCACAGGGTAGACCTGTTTTGTTTTGCTGAACAAGAAGCTCGATAAATCCTGTCCTTAGCTATTCAGGTGGATTCAGCCCTTGCTAGTGCCCTTTCTACAGAGTATCGCCTAATTATAGCTCCTGATGGCCAAATAGTGTTGTGCAAATTATGACCACATTATAGCGAACTGCAATAGGATTATAAAAATCTAAAAGGAGGCTGTTGGGACAAGTCATCCTTACACCAGTTGAAGGAAAGCAGTGCAAAGCAGAGCCACACCAAGCTGTAACTCACTTTGTACTGTGCAGAAGGGGCGTAGAAATTCGGGTATGGGAGAAAGGGAAAGAGTAAGCAGGAGGGAAACTGACTTCATGGTTTCAGCAGATTGCACCTAATTCTTAGCAGATTTCAAATTATTTTATCTAATTCCTAGGTGCCTCTGCTGTGTATTATTGTCGGTCAAGCACATGCTTTCCTAATGGGGCTGGGTGACCCAGAAGGAAGATCTGCTGCAGTGAAGAGGACCATGAAGGAAGGTGAATGTTACCTGGGACACTATCTTTTGTGAGACATCACGGATGAAGAAAGAGGTAGCATTTAAAAAAAGACCACTCTTCAGTGCTCCTGTTGCCTGACACAGTTGTCTTAACCAGCAGCTTTTAAGGTACCTGCTATGAGGTACTCAGTCTTACTCCTCAGGTTTCCATAAATCATACCAACTTCCTTCCTTTTCCATTAGTTAGTTTGTGAACTATGATATTATTACAAGCTGAAAGTCTTTGTATTGTAGCAAAGCTTCCTATAAAAATGATCTCATCTTTTAAATAACAAATTTACTGTAACAAGCTTTCATTGTCTGCCCTCGGGGGGGGAATACAGTAACTAGCCATATGCCAACACTCAGGGGAAATAGAAGCTGAGCTAAAGAATAGGCAGGTTTCTTTAGCATTGAAAAGCAGGGAAATATTCCACTTTCTTTTTTTTATGCAGGGACTTATAGTTAAGTGAGCCACCTCAAAGCTCTCCAAACCCAAAGAATCCAGGGATTTGCACTCTTTGCATCTGCTTTGGTTAAAATCCATGTAGTGTTTTGCTGCCATGGTGACAAACATGTCCATGCTGATTTCACTCTTGAGAGTGAGCAGGCATGGAGGATGAAAAAGCATTAAGTTACTATAGCTATAGGATGACAAGTGTCACAGAGAGGGTGAAAAATTTATCCATTGTTTGGAATTATGGTTCTATTCTCAAGAAGAATGCACATTTATTTTATAAATTGTTTGCAGGCAGTTGCAGTTAATGCCTTAAGAGAATATCGAATTCCAAACAAACTGAGGAAAAAATTAGGACTAAATGTCTTCTCAGTAGTTGGTTTTGATATATTTTTACTCACCAAAGAGTGATTTGGGGGATTTTGATGGGAACAAATGGGAGACTGGCAAAGTTCCTTTGCACTTTTCATAGAAAAGTAGAAATTCAGCTGGAAAACATTAAACCAAATTGGAAACAATAGTTTAAGGTGTTCCATTTGTAGATTAACATATATGTGCTTCATTGTCCAGATCAGCTGCTAATTCTGCAGATGGAAGTCAAGGTACAAGAGGGAATACAAAATGGAGGTGAGAAAGACTGATTTGCTTTCATTTAGAAGGAAAAGTTTTTATCTTTGTCTTGAAAGATGAGATATATTGAAAGTTTTTTTTTAAGATCTCGATTATTATTTGATATGTTTTCTTTCTGAAAATCAAACCTCTGTTAATAAGAATACTGAACACATAAATAGTATTAGGGGAAGGGATTTCTGTGTGGGATGGAATTTCATTTTTCCAACGAACTTTTTGAATGCTGCTTTTTGCAGAGGATGTAGAAAGCCCACAAGGGGATGTTGGCTCAGTTTAGAGTAATTTAGAGGTAAAGTCCAGCCTACTTGATAATCACCTGAAGTCTTCAAAACACCTTGATGGCATATCAGGAATCCCCATCTAAGACAGATGAGCATTTTATTGGCCTAGATAGACATTACCTAGCCTGAGAAATCCCCTGGGAGCCAGACACAATTTAATATCATTAGAATGATGTATTATTCGTATGTAGTATGTTAGGACTTACATATTAAAGAAGTAAAATATTTTGCAAATGGAGCAGCATTATTTACTGGCAATACTTCCTGGAACTCTACTCACTGTGAAGCAAGGTAGTGCTTCTCTTCGATATGTAAACACAGATTTAAGGTTATAACTCACAAATGGGTTTGTTGTTGTGCAGTGAGTTGAGCTTTTCTCACTGCCATATTTCCTGTATGCTTGGCAAAGTAGAGATTCTTAGCTGAGATTTTATGATGTGCAGTGTCACAGAGTGACATATGACTTCACTTGTCCTTACAAAAATTCCTCTTCAGTGCTTACTCTTGAATAAAATCATGTTTCTCTGCAAAGAAAGTGGGGATTTCACTGGAAGGCTTAGCAGCTACTAGCAGTCCATTGGAAGCCAAGACCATCTGCAGAGGTAGATTCAGCCCTCTCGAGGCATTAATTCTCTTGTTGGTAGCTACACCAGATGTCCCTCTAGATCAGTGTGGTGGGCTGATCCCAGCCTAGTCTTCAACCAGCCACTCTCTCACTCCCCTGCAGCGGGATGGTGGACAGAATCTGCAGGGCAAAAGTGGTGATAAAACTTTTATGGATTAAAATAAAGAGACTTTAATAAGAAAAGAAAAAAGAAAAAGGAAAAAAGAAAAAGAAAAAGAGAAAGAAAAAGAAAAAAGAAAAAGAAAAAGAAACAAATAATGCAAAAGCAATCACTCACCACCAGCTGACTGAAGCCCAGCCAGTCTCCAAGCAAAGTCTACTTTGGAGAAACTCATCCCCTCACCACCATTGTTATTGCTGAACATGATGTTATGTGGTGCGTAATATCTCTTTTTTTTGGTTTTAGTTTGCTGTGTCCGCACCCAACTGTTTGTGCACCCCGAGCATACTCACTGGGGTGGCGGTGTGAGAAACAGAGGAGGCCCGTATGTTGTGCAGGTGCTGGTGAACAATTGATAAACCATTGCTGTGATAAAACACTGTTTTGGCCACAAATGTTAAACGCGACACCATACGGGCTGCTATGAAGGAAGTCAACTCCATCCCAAACAGAGCCAGTACATTAGTTTCAATGTTTAGGAAAGCTTCTTTGAGCTTTAGGGCTAAAGTGAAGCCAGGGTGGATTCCCTATGACTGTAGAAATTGAACCATTTCCTTGGAATCAAGGAACTACGTAGGTGGGAAGGGAGATCAGAAGGTCACCTGGCTCGAGGTGCTGTGCCAGCTGGGGCTTCTCTCCTCTGGCCAGTGCCTGTTCCCAATCTCATCTTCCTCAGCTATGAACCAGTAAATGCAAAGGATAAAAGATGTCCATGTGGTTCCCAGAAGAGATACTTGATGCCAATATTGTGTAGATACAAGATGAATTTTTTTTTTTTTTATGTTCTCAGTGTAAAGGTAAAATTACAAATGAGCCAGGAAACGCGCAGTCAACACAGAATTTTCCTTCCAGATTTCACACTTGTGCATGGACATACCTAGAGCCATAAATAACTTCAGAATGTGACTGCTTGTCATTAAGTGATGATGAGATAGAAGATTTGTGATGAAATGTCTTCTATGCATCAGATGGAATGTGACTGCTTTAATAATCCCTGTACTGTTCAAAATAATTTATTTTTGAGAGAATTGGCTGATAATTTCAAAATATGTTTATTATATTGCAAAAGTTTAATGTAGGGTGGAAGAAAGTAGAAAATTATTACAAGCTACTTAAATCAAAAAAAATGTGAATGGAAGAGAATATACCAGAACAGCTCTGGTCTTCTTTGGGCTTAGGGAAATTAGAGTTTACAGAAAGATCAATGTGAACAGGATTTGACCTTGTGTCTCTGTAATGTCTCATTGGATGAGAATCTTCTGTTCCATATGTAAAATGCATAACACCATTTTATTAAATAAGCTAAGCATTTTTAACATAGTGAAAACTCAATAATGTATTATGTCAGTGAAGCCTTATCTAAATTATTATTCTAGGTAGTGTCCATTTGCTCCTTAAAGTGTTTCTCCCCAAAAGTTACACACTAAAATGCAATTACAGTAACTTCAAAAAGACAGAAAAAAATACTATGTTTAAACAAATTATGAAAAAGTATTTCTACTGGGAGGACATGGGTTTGAACAGTAGTTCACTTTTACTGTCCTGATAACACAACGAGAAAATAATAAATGACAAAAACACATATTCGCAAATGGAGGTCTGATTTGTCAAACGGTGCTGAAGAAAGGGGCAGCTCCTCTTAATGCTGCTACAGTTTTCTGACGACTGACCAGATAAGAAATGATGAAGATATTTGGTAACATCACAGGTGTGTGACAACACTCTGTGTGCCAGTATAAGGAATCCCAGAGGCTGCTGCTGTGTCCAAATTCTTATGCATAAAATTAGGGCCACAACACGCCAAATTAACGTATCAGAAGCACAAATGAAGATGCTCTGTCAATAAAGAGCACAAAGGAGGAGAGATATCTAGTGCAAGCTATAAAACCCACGCTTGTCTTCCCAAGTACCACAGGACAGACCATCCTTGCAGTGGGAGAATGTTTTCCTTAAAGGCCTTCCAGCTTTCCCAAGGTCCTTAGCCTTTCAGAGCTGGCATCCATCTGGATGCCACCTACACTTTTGTGAATAAGCCAAAATCTGTTTGCTTGAAATGCAGCTCCCATATTTAACATCACTACAAGCAAGGCTACCACTGCTTACCTCATCCCCAATCAGTTCTTGCTTGCCAGTGAACAGCAGGTCCAGCTCTGCATATCCCTGATTAGTCCACCCAGTACCTGCACAAAGACATTATCCCAGTGCCCTCCAGTAACCTCCTGGAGTGCTTGTGTCCCACTGTGTTGCCTTCCAGCAGATGACTGGGAAGTGAAAATCCCCCAAGAGAACAAGGGTCTGTGATTCAGAAAATTTTCTCAATTTTTTTTTAAAGAAGGCTTCATCCACTTCCTCATCTTGACAGCGTTAGCTGCAAAAAAATCCCAGCAAGGTGTGCTGGTTACTGGTCCCTCCTCTGACCCTGACCCACAAACTGAACCACATGGTTGTGGTAAGCCAGGACGAAGCCTTCCTGAGGAAATGATGGACAAAGGACACAGGAGATATAACAGATGAAAAAGGACTCCTTCTATAAGATAAGTAGGAGGGACTAATTTCACGTGAGTCTCTACACCGTACACTTTTACCACTGACTTAGCTCCCTATTCTATATTTTTAGTCGATGACAGAAAAATAGGCCATTTGAAGGCACCATTCATTACTCCCGACAGGTATCTGAAATACACCAGATGAATTGCTCACTACAATCCTTTTTCTTTCTATTTACTTTAGAGTTTTGATAAGTAGCTCAGATGTGGATTTCTGCACTGTAAATATCTAAAATATGATAAGATGACCCTCCTTCTCGGTGACCAACTACACTGACAGAGCTGACAGTCCTGAAAATTAGTTTGCTGTGGTTTTCAGCAAGGATGAGTAACCCATTACACAGCCTCAAATGGGTTATTTTCCAGCCCTCACTGTAAATCAAGTAATAAAATATTCTGCAGTTCAGAGAAAGACCGATCAAAGGAGAACTTGAATTTTAGACACCTGATTGTGCCCAAATGCCCTTCAGGCTGCTCACAAATCATCGAATCAAACAATAATTTAGATCTTAGATTTTAAATATAGATAATTTAGATGACCACTGGAAGCTACCTAGTCAGAGCTCCTGCTCAAAGTGCAGTCAACTTCAAAGTTACACGAGATTGCCCAGGACGTTGGCCAGTCAGGTGTTGAGTATTGCCAAGGATGGAGACTCTACAACCTCTCCAAGCAACCTGTTCCAGTGTTTGACCACCCTCAAGGTGAGGACTTTTTTTGATATGGTCAACTGGAGTTTTCTTTGCTAAAACGTTTGTTGTCTTTTGCTATGCCCATCCACAAAGAGTTTGACTCTGTCTTTGGCCTAAATACCCATTAGGCAGTTAAAGGCAGGAATGAGATTCCTGCTGAGCCTTCTCTTGTCCAGACTGAACAATTCCAGGGCTTTCAACCTCTCCTCATATAAAACAACAAAATCAGGGAACTACAAACTAAGGCATGCTATGCATTTAAATGTCCTACTGTATATTGCGGCATGGAAGGCTGGACTATTTGCCATTCTGTAGTTATAATTACAGTTATAAATAATTCAGTTTGGGTCCTGGAAGCATTTGCTGAAAAGTTAAACATGTTTTAAATTAAGTGTCTTGACTCTATGTCTTTTACAGATTCACCTTACCTTTCTTTTCTTCCCTGCCTTCCTGTTGAAGTGAACTGCAATTTGTTGCCATTGATATGACTGCACGCTGATCATTAAGAATTCTTCAATTTAATGATTCATACTGGAGAATTTCATATTACAGTGAATATAGGATATCCAATATTTTTTTAGCTGTAATTTCTGAAGTTTAAGATATTTTAACAACACTGGTTTTATTTTCAGTTAATGACAATTAACATTTAAACCATAACATATCGTTATTTTTTGTTCAACATATAAAACTTTTAGCATTTTTCTTTTGCATCTAGTTTTACATACTTTCTGTTATATTAAACTAAAGGTATTTCACACTGTTTTACAAAATATTATTCTTGATTATACTCATGAAGGTGTTGACATGAGCAAGGATTACTTCTGCCTCGGGAAGACTCTGACCTGTTTGTACCCAAAATACTCTAGGAACGGTATTCATGTCTGACACATTTAGGGAGGTCTGGGTGATAAATAAATATATCTATATTTAAACCAATAAGTTACTTTTTAAAAAAAGCTTTCTAAGGTTTCTTGGTTGGCACTGTATTTTCCTTCTACTGTTTTGTTTCCAGTCTACTTGAACTTATGGTGAGATATTAATCTGACCACCCAGATGCAGACAGCTTCTGTATAAGAAGAAAGACTGTCCAGAAAGAATAACTACCAAAGTTTCCTGAGACATATTGCTTGTTCTTGCAGACAGAGAGGAAAGTTTTTCAGCAAAATGGATAAAGATTACTACCAAGAGAAAAGTAGAAAGGGAAAACTAAACCCCTTATATTCTGTTTATTTTAGAAAAAAGGTACAAATTTGTCCAGCTGGCAAGAAACTACTACTATATAGAAAAGTAATGTACTTATTCTACTTCTTTTTCTCCTATTTTAATTGTTTCTGCTTGCTCTATAATGTTCAGAGGCAACAGGTCAGCATGTTCATAAGGATTCAATCTAGTTCTCTGTGCACCAGGGAGTTTACTTGCATGTTCTTTGAACTGAGATTAATAGCTTAGCTAACCCTTTCTGATCCTGCCATTTTGAAATGCTTTTAGGAATAGCCAGTTGAACCCATTTCCCTATAGAGGCCTCCTCCACCTTCTGCTTCTTGATGACTTTCACTGTTATTTTTTTATGAGTGAAAGGGCATGGATCCTACTGGGTTCAGATTTCACTGCAGCTGATTTCCACCTACAATAGGAGAAAGTGTGTGATTCTTTTTTGCTGATGATACTGAACTGTTCCCTGGGTGAACGAGCCTCTCTTGGGGAAAACAAAAAGTCTAAAGTCTACTGGAATACCTATATACGTATATGAATATAGTATGTATTTAGGCTGGTTTGTGTTGACACTAGGTTTCTTGCATAGTACAACTTCTCTAGAAGAAAACACTCTCTGGTGGAGCTCACCCCCTTACAGAAGACTGCTGTCAGGACAGTCCAGGCGCCTGGGTGCTGAGTGGAGCCTGGTGTGTACGTGCAGGGATGTGGGTGAGGCGGGAGCAGCCAGTGCAGCGGTGCAGTAACTCTCCACTCAAGGTAAGAAGCCTTCGCACTAGCTTTGGCACCTAGGTTTTTTGCTTCTGGATCAAGAAATATGTAGTTATTGTGTCTTGCAGGACTGTTTAGAAGAAACATCCTCTGCTTTTTAACTGGGAGATAAATTCATCTGTTTTCTCTGGCACATGAGAACACAAGGAGAGCTCTCGGAAATTCACAGCCTGCACTTAACTCCATCCCAGCAGAAGACAAAGAGAGTTTTACAGTTGGTCTCAGTAGGAAGAGAGAGCCAGAAATGTCAAATGCATTTTTAAAATACCACTCCCTCATTTTATATGGGTGGATCGAAATAAGCAGAACTGAAATGTGCACAATTCAGAGCATAGACACATTCTAGAAATTTCATTTCCTTCTGCTTCAAATCCAGTTGCACTGCATCATATTTCCCCAAGCAGCAGATGTTTCCCAAATTAACAATTTTAGCACATCTCTAAATATGATCCACAGGCCCCAAATGTCAGCTACTGTGCATGTCATTTTACAATACGCTGTTGAATATTTTAAGCTAAATACAAATGTTGGACATTTGGGTGCACAATGCTAGAAGCAGCAGCTACCTTTTGACAGCAATCAGATGTCACTAAGGAGAGATAAAACAGCATCCTAGGGGGGCAAGTGAGGCACAGCACAGGATAGCTGTGGAAATGGCAGGGCATTACTCCGTGTATTCCCACAACACACTTCAAGCAGGGACAGCTTCCTAGGCTTAGGTCTTCGTGATAAAAAAAAAAAAGAAAAAAAAAAATTAGATAGGCTTCTATATTTGTTGTCAAATACAGAGAGTGGAGATAGGTTTTCTCACACTGCCTATGTTGGTATCTTAGCTGCCTTTACTGAAGTGAGTATTAACATTCCGTACAGTGGCAAATGAATGATAGTAAAGATGAACATCTTGCGGATTTTTTAACAAGGTCATGTTATTTTGCATCTCACCTTTTACCTTAGTCACAATCTTTCCATATTATAGGAACAAACAACAAAACTTTCTAAAAAATGTTTTGCCTCTGACAGTCTTTTTGCTTAGCACCAGAAAATATCAGGGTTCTGCTGCACTACCATAACCTGATACATAAAGTTTTTAATCTGTACTTCATAATAACAGCTTCCAGCCTGAAGGCTGATTCTTCAGCTGAAAGAAACTGGTATTGCCTCCTGATTATAACAGAGATAAAGGAATATACACAAGAGGAGGATCTACTCTCCATAATCATTCTTGAATGTATAGCAAATACACAGTTTATCAGCTAGTTACAGATTTGCTCCTGAAACTGTTAAAAAGCTCTCCCAGACCTGGGGAAGAAAGAGAGTGAGACAAGAATGATAAGAATTATTACAGTTCTGGAGAAAGGCTAGTGTGAGTCTGCTCAAGGAAGCGGCATCCAGGGAAACCAACTCGGAATGGTGCAAAACACCACCTTGAAGCAGTTAGTGTACAGGAGCGATACGAGCTACCTTTGTGGTTTGCACACAAGATCTTTGAAGCAGGTTTTCCTTCTCCGCTGTGATGAAAGTACCTTTGGGGTAGAAGGCTTCACAGGCTGAATTCAAGTAATACCGTATTTCAGTGCTCAGAAAACTCTACTTTCAGGATGACTTGAGTGTAGAGGGCTAGAGATTCTCAGAAAGCCCACAGCAACTCTGCTGACAGATATTCACAGAACTGATGAGGAAACCCATACCCACATGTGTAGAATGAGACAGACGTAAGTAACTAAATAGCACAAAGAAAGCATGAACTTTCAAGACAAATACTCCAATCTCATTAAATTCAGAGCATTGGTATAAAGCTGGGGATACAAACTAAATGCAGAATGGAATTATGTTAGTCAGACTATACATAGGACACTTGGTAATCTCCAGAAAAATATGACTATCCCTTCCCCAAGAAGAAAAGGTACCTGATTCCTGGGTCAATTATATTAGATGAGTTCAGAGATCACTGACTGCAAAACCCTGCCTTCCAGATACCTGGAAATTCATGCAGTACAGAGAGGCAAAGTGCGTCTGTGACACAAGGCTTGCAACAGAACGCATTTATCTGTTTCAAGGAGACAATTCGCCCAGCTACAACATTCTGAAACACTCGGGGTGAACAGGGGTCAGTCATTTAGCAGGGCAGTGTTTGAGCCTAATTCCTGCCAACGAGAATACTGCTAACTAATGTCCAGATCACTCTTGCCAGCGGAATAACATATTGCTGCAGTTGAATAGGAATGTTTTGCAACAGAGCTTGAGAAGTTGTATGCAAGAAGTCCATCTGGTACACTTGAGAGAGACAGAAATCTTTCAAACACAATGTGACCATAGGCCACAAGAGAGGGTTCTGAGAGCTGCTGCTAGCTGCCCCCAAATGACTTCAGCATATGCTTTGAAACTCCGTTGCTAGCAATTGGATGTACATCAGAAAAATGAAACTAAGATGCACATCAGTGACTTTTTACTGAGAGTTGCCTCAGAGCATGGAAATACAACATCTGAATGCGAGTTGGATAGACAGAAAGCACAGAAAGACATAGGAAACATAAACCAAAGCAGTTATATGTGGCTGCAAGGCTTCCATTTGGACATTTTAAAACTGTGCTGTTACACCATCACACAGGCAGCAAACAAATACTAATTGCACTTCTGTTCTGCTTAGAGAATATTAATAGTTACATTTTGCAGGAGTGAGAGACTTTTCTACCACTTCTGATTGATAATGTAGCACAGTAGAAGAACACTTCAGCACACTGAGGAAAATCTTATTAATTAAAAATGCTATCCTGTCTTTTTACATGGTCTGTCATTGCCAAGTGTAATGATGGTTTTCATGACTGCGATGGGAAATTTCGATCTATGCGGTGCAAAAATATGGGACATTTAAGACAATGACAAAGACATGGTCTATGTGACAAAAACATATAAAGGAAACAAGCAATTTATGCTATTTCATACAGTAGGGCAGTTACAGGTTAGCTTGTTTCCCTTTTCCTTTCTCTTAGTGGATAATTATTCCTACTTAAATTTTAACAAACCTCTTTTGAACATGTAAATAGGAGAAGTATTATACTGAAATAATGATGTTCATTCCACCCTCTCCTCCCCCACCTCTAAAAATTGGTCTGAAACAGCCTGCATTTGCAAGTAAATTTTGGCCTGGGGCAAAAGAAATCTTGAACCTTTAAGCTCAGGAACAGAATTCCTTCTTTCTGACTGAGAAATGATTGTCCGGACACCTTCATGGGCTGTGCCTGTTGAACGCTGCCCTTGGAGGTAAACACAGTCCTAAGCCTAGCACATCTGTCCCTGCAGGAAACTAATATCAACACAGGGGACTACGTCATCCAAAAGATGCATGTCTACTGCATCACCAAAAAAAAGATACAAAGGCTTGCTCGGTAGATTGCTGTCTGCCTTGGCCGTGAATCAGGCATCTACCTGCTGAGGACATTGTGAACATCTGTCAAGTGGACAAATGCGTGTAATCTGACTGAAACTCACTTTTGCACTATCAGTATAAATGGTTTCTTTTCAATATTCCTTACAGCTGAGGAACAAGCTAATATTGCATGCAAGTTTCTTCAAAATCCTTTCAGCAGCAGAATGAAACGATGTCACGAGTTGCCACAGGGCACTTCATACTAAACGGGACAGAAATGTGCTTTGTAATGTCATCACCAGCATTTTGAGAAAGCACTGCATCTGCGCAGCCGCGAGAGAACAGGGCTCTCCATTACAGCTAAAGGAGCTGGCTTAACCAGCCCGGGTAGGTAACCCAAAGGCTGAGCCATTCCTGGCCCTTGAGCCCCAGCAGGCTGTTGAATCTCCTTTCTGGGAGATTTTCAAAGGTATGCCTGAGCAAAACCCCATCTGCCTCGATACAGTTGTCCTCGTTTCCCCCAGAGGCGGGAGCAGAAGAACCCCTAGAGGTCCCTTCCCCTCAACATTTCTATAATTAATTTTGTGATACAGATTGCTATCTCTGGCTATATGGTGAGGAAGAGAGAAAGCACCAAGGAGCAGAACATCTGTGTAGACTAAAGGGCAATACTAGCCCAGAAGCAATATTTTCTGACTCACTATAAATACATTTAGGCTGAAAGTCAGAACAAAGGTTTGAAGCATGAAAATGGTGGGACTCTGGTACAGTCTTCCGGCTGAAGTAAACAAAAGGAAAACAGTAACTATGATTAAAATGAGGCTTAGGAAGTCTCTTGAAGAGGGGCAGGGGCTCACCTGGTGCTGGAGCAGCCAGATACCCCAGGAGGAGGAGGGAAGCCCCACGGCAGGGATGGTGACCGGCACGGCGGGGGCTCGCCAACCTGCCTTTGCGGGTGTGTGAGTTGAAGCACGTGTGCGTCATCAGAACTTGTGGGGATTAGTTGCAGAAGAGTGTTTAGAAATTTGTAATCGCTTGCTAACCCTTGGTAAGACCCCAGGATTGTGATTTATCAATTCTATTTCTGATATTGATCCTAAATGTATAGCTTGCTGTTTGCTGGTTAATTACATGTCATTAATAATTCAATAAACCACTTCGATAGTGATTTGATTTAAACTGTATGAGTTGAGCAGTTTTCTCCCACAACAGTGGTCACCTGTCAATTTTCCTTACATAAAATTGTCAAAATTATAGCTCCAAGATCTCATTTCAACCAGAAGACTCTTACTGCTTCTGACAGGCTTTAGATCAGATTTAAAATCATTACTAGTGAAGGAAAATATATTAATTTAACAGCGAGCGAATGGCAGGGGAAGGAAATGTTATTTAAATGAAAGACGATATAGAGTTAAGGCCCTGGGGCTCGACATCGAATTAATACGGTGACGCAGCTTTTACATTCACACTAGCTCATGTTTGTCCACATCATAAAGTGCAGCTATCTATTAGGGGTTTTCTTGATATCACTTGAATTTTGCTTTCAGATTTTTGTAAAAAATCTTGGAAACAGTTCAATGAAAAACTAAAGACAACTTTTAAAAAAACTTTAACATATGAAACCATGCTACACTAGTCATGGATATTTTCATTCCCATTTTTAAATACACATTATACAGATACCTATTTTTAACTTTTCATTGCTTCGTGGGAGAAGCCGAGCCTCTGATATACTACACTCAAGCGAGAAAGCAACTGCTAATTTAAATCATGATTTCACAATGCAGTGATGCCGCCTTGTTGGCCTGACTCTTTCTTTAACAGTCCTGAAGTTTCCACTCGCTTAGTGCACTTCAGCTGGGGTAGAAGGAGTGGTTCGTTGTCAGTTTTCTGGTTTTTACATGCTTACGGAACTAGGAGTTTGCCTGTTCTTGCCCTAGTCAGTCACTGACGTCCCAGCATTTGTCCAATACCACTTCTTAGGAAGTTTGTCTTGCTTTTATGTGGTGGGGGAAACAGTATTCAGCCACATTCACCGTGCTCTGCCAAAAGTCTCCGAAGAAACAATGGTGCTTTTCATTCCCAGAGACTACGCCTTTACTAGCAGGGATAGAGGTGCTTCTGAATTCCTGGCTCTGGGCTGGAATACACCCCAATTACCTCCTGTTTCCATGCAGGGCACGACCTGGGCATGCACCAACCTTCCCTTTTCATGTCCGGTTTTACACTGAAAAGAAAGGTGCCTTCTGCAGCCAAAGGGAAACCAAACAAGTCATCGTCTGTTGGATCAGGTTCCCCGACTACTTGCAGAAGGATGCAGGCAAAATGTCTGGAGTCACAACTTTTCCCTCTCTCTGGAAATCTGAGTGCCTAAACCCTCATATTCCTGTGAATTCAATACTAAATGGCACTTCTTTCATATCTAAGGTTAAAATGAACACTTGGAAGTAAAACACACAAATGCTTTTACCTGTGAGGTATTAATTACCACTCTAAGGACCCGGTCACGTGGTCTAAAGAAACCAAGTCACTGAAATGTGATGAGTGACTGCTTGTCAACTGAGCCATTGTATCAGACAACGTGTGTGCATTTAGCTTTCTTGTCAATTGTGAAGTGAAGCACATTCATTGAAGCTACAAAATCCAATGAGAGATACAGCTATTACAGCCACTGGGAAAATATGTGCGCACTGCAAATCACCCCACGCCTTTTCCATTGAAATGTCAAGATTTAAGAAGGTTACAAGACTTGGAGCAGCCATAGGTCTTCTCCAGGGTGGCCTTCTCCAGTTCTCTTTCCCTTTTGTCTAACAGAGAGATGGAAACCAACTATTTCAAATGTAAGCCATTAAAAACCATATCCCCATCCTTTCATTTGCTCTTGGATGACTGCCATAATTACATTGTTCCTATTCAGCAAGCATGGATCCCCCATATCTATTAACTGAATGCTTAGCTGTATGGTGACATACAGCTCTCTCAGAACATTTCAGCCTATTACTGCTATCTAATACTGCCTTTGCACATTGCATTAGAGCAAATAATCACACTATTTCCAAAACAGCATAATAAAATGAAAAGCTCCAGCACTATAAATGGCTTATAAACTTTTCCTGCTTGTGATTAACTCTTTGGCAACCATCTTCTCTTTTCTGCTTATGACTCTTTTCTGCTTTTCTCACTTTCTTACCGTATGCACGCCTTGGAAGATGCCTGGTTAGTTTGGAGTCCTGTGGGGCTTGACCTGCAGCTCCACGAAGGCAGATCATCCACCGAATTCGTCTCTCTAGGAGTCCTAAATCAAAGTGTAACCCCAACACTTGTAGAGATTTTGGGGTTTTTTTTTGCCATGTGAATTTGACAGGAAAAGCAAAGCTCTAACAGAAAGCCTCAGAGGTACTGGCAGGGGCTTGATTCAGCAGCTCTCAGCAATTTCCTTTCTTAATGTGGGGGAGATATTAAAAAAGGAATTGCCCTTTACCCTCACACGTTACAAGTTTTTCCTAACAACTTTCACTAAAGACAACTCGTAAGTATTCGTATATTTTTAAGTCAAAACTGAATTGTGCCATTCCTTTTCCTTTTTGATTGTTTATGTTTATTATTATTTATTTACCTTTTACATGTGTCCTGAAAAGGCGTGGTTTATTCATTTATTCTGCTCTTCAGTAATATCAAGTCTATGAACCTTTATCTTTCTGATTTTGTTGAACAGCCATTAACAGGTCTGAGGTCTGAGGCTACTCCCTGTCACAGCCCCTGCGATGCTGGAATCACTATCTTGGAGATATTCTTTTACCCGATTTGTTAATTAAGCAAAGGAGTTACTGACATTCTGCCTAAGTGCATTTTCAACCAACTGATGTAAAGAAATTCTAGTACTGTCAGTTTTACTGGTTTGAAAAACAGCATTTACCTTTTTAAGTGTGGGGGACATTTCCAGAATTTGTGATAACCTTTAGAATTAGGAGAAACTGGTTGAGGTCTGTCACTTAATCTGTTTTCCCTTGTGTCTTGTGATAACCGTCACTTACGTTTCTTTCCACAAATCACCATGCTTTACAGCTTAGGTTTGTCCCAGGACATAGCTTCAATAAATGGTATGGTGCAACAGAAAACCCCTGTGGTGAGGGAGGTGTGAAACAAGATTTCAGACTTGTCAAGGGATTTTTCCCTCTTCGCAGGTCCTGTTTGAGGGTCGTTTTTCTCACCTCTCACAATAGCACAGCTGGACAGTCATATCCTTATAGCAGATGGCCGTGGAAACGGCGCATTCTGTGATTTCTCTGCATATGACTTTTTCTTTTCTTTTCTAAAAGTTTTCATAATAGAAATCTTTTATGTAGTTCAGTCACCCCATTTTCTTCCCAAGGTTTTGCCAGCCTCATATTTATTTTTTTTCCTGATTTAATTTTCTGATCTTTATATCCTGACTTCTGTGATAAACTTCAGCAGCAAATTGAGAGTTCTGGGTAACTGGGAGAAAAGTTAATAAATTAATCTTACTATTAGGTATTTAAAGCTACACTTGCCTACAGTTTCATCCTGCTTTTCATAAATCCAGAATAATCTACGTGTTCCTAAGATAACTATTTTCTTGCTGGAAACCCTTATTTTTTCCTGATCTCTGAGAAATCATGGGCTTTTTTAAGGAAGCTTATTACCCTAGAAAGCCAAATAGCATTTTAAATGTTTCTCTAACATTTAGTCATTTTTATTTCCTATTTAGGAAATCAAGTGTAGCACATTTTTACACCTATACTTATTGCATAATACATCTGTTGGATTCAGACATAAACAGCTGGTGGCAAGATGACCGTTTGTGCTACGTGTATGTTAACTTTGTCTGTAAAACACTCTCTAGCCATTGGCAGATGGCTCCTAGCCAGAATACTAATGTCCCAGTGTACTCACCTACGTGCTACTTCTTCACTGTCATCTTCATTTAACCTCGTATTTCTAGGTGCTCACACTGTAGAATCTTAAAGTTGAAGGGAGAAAGATTTTTCCTCAGTCAGTCCTGCCAGTATCCCTGAAAGGAGAGCCTGACTGTCCTTCAAGATCAGTCTCAAAAACTGACTTTTGAATATGTCAGCCTGACTCTTCACTGCAGCCGTTTAGTTAAAGCAGAACTCCCTCTCTAAATCCTCAGGCTTCTGCAGCATCTTTAAAACAGCCTCAGGCCTGCACTGGAGGTATTTTAATGCAGATTATGTTGAGGAAGGAGGAGGATAACGAAGCAAAGGAATAGGACAAAATCTTAAGAGAGAGTCCAAGGAACGTGTTGGCAACTCTGCTAAGGAGTTACTGATTTTTTCTGTTCCTCACCTTAGTGACCTCACCTTTAAAAGATAAAAAATGGAAGCCTCGGAGGAACACATTTAGTTCTCCTATTGCCCAAAATCATAAATTTAGAGGGCCAAACTGTCAGCTGGGTGTATCATCCCTTTAGCAGAAGTGAATCAGTAACTGAGAACAAAGCGCCATTACCAGGTTGTGAGTGGAGGGAGGGGGTTGTATTTTAGTAAGTTCTAGCTTACTTCTGGATAAGTAATAAGGTGTTGCCATATTAGTAGTGATTTTGCAGGCTGTTGATGTTTCAAAAAAGTTATGCATGAGAGAAATACTTTCTTTCCGTTGTCCCAAATGGGTTTGGAATGGATTCAAACCTTCTAAATTGCTTCAGAAAGAAAGTACCTATTCACTTTAAAGTGTTAACCCACACCTGAAATCACTTCCTTACCCTTTTTGCCATGTTGTAAACGCCTGAGAGGAGGCTGCCGTGGGGAGCCCGATGGCTGAGCAAGGCCCACAGTCAGTGCCCTGCCGCGCTTTCCTTCGAATCCCGCCCATTCCTCCTCGTTTGTCACGATCAACGTTTGAACAATCTTTGGTGAACCACAGACAGCACACTGGAAATTTTGGTTTTCTTCATGTGGTGTTGCTAAACATCGATGGCTTTCTGGTTGTCCAGTCTCCCCTTCTATATCATTAGGAATACTGTGGATATACCATGTATCAGAGATCCAGTGCCATGACTTCTCAGACCATTGAAAGACTAAGTCTAGTAAACCAATTCAGTTATAAAATGGGAGAGGGTTTGGCTTTTGGTTTTCAGTTGGGCTTGATTTTTTTCAGAATGGCAGTTACATTTTTGATAAAATAGTAGTTACAGGTATCTCAAAGCAATTCCTAATTTATTTTTTTTTCCTATAGTGCTCCTGTATTACATAGATGAATAGATACATGCCAAGATCAATTTAAAGCCGTATATGCTTGTGGCAAGTTGAAAAATTTTACACATATAAAATGCTTTTAAAGGTGACGTGATTAAATCCACAGTCTTTTATCCCACTGTCAGTCAAAATTACAGCTCACAGCTATACCCTTGTGGGACTAATTTCTTTTCAATTAATTTTTAAACTGAGCGTGACCTGAAATCATTTTGAATAAGTGATGGGCTGGGGGTGTGTGTGGAACATGGGCATTTCATTAAGAAGCAAAGCAGACTTTGTATTCTAACATCCATAACAAACAAACTTCAAAAGAGTGATTACTTATATTCTCTAGAATTATTGTTTTCTCCCTTATATTGAGTGCAACAGCTATTCAGAAGGAAAATGTGTAATAAACTTGCACAGAAAGAAAGAGACAAAATCTCTCTTGCTATGTGAAGACTGGGTGAAGCACACTAATGGGCAAATAGAGCTTCCCCTTTACTTTATATGGGAGGAATCATGTGCCAAACAAAGAAAGGCCAGCTGTAAACACGGAGCGCGTGTACTTTTCATTTGCCATTTCTAAATTACAAGATTTAGCAATTACCATGAATTCAATAAGAGAGGAAAACTGGGATATCTTAGGGGCTGTACCAATGATTTATCCGATGAGATCTTACGTCGGATGACGTCTCATCAGAAGCCTCAGGCTGGGGTGACACCAGTGCCAGCAGCCGTCAGGGAGGGTGGACTCTGGTTACGGAGGAGATTAGTCGCTGAAGGGAAACTAATTTCCTAGAGGAGCCATATGTGAAAGGTTTTTTCTCCGAGAAAGGGCAGTGGCCAGCTGTGTTGGACCATCTAAGGATGCAAGGTTTTCATCTGAACACTCAGAAATGTTTCTTTCTCTGTCTTCCTGTCATTGGTTTTCTCCCCTGCTAAGAGGGTAATACTCAACTCACCTTTGTGATTTGAGGGAGCAAAAGTTAATTGTAGGAATGGAATGTGAATGGCTATCTGAATTTATTATGTTAACAAATTTATTGTTTTTATGCTCATCCACCTTTTTTTTTACAGCTCAGGAAATAAAATTAAAATTTCACTTTTACATTTCCCAGCTTCACTGTTTCTTCCATTTTTTCTCTGGGCTTCGGTGGGTTTCCATTTAAAAAAACCCAAGCAACAGACTAGCTGGGGATAGCAAGAATGGTACACTCTAACACTGAAAGTCTAAAAAAAATTTTTTTTACAAATTATTAGGAAAATGTTCTTTAAGATCTTTTCTTTAATTACATACAGTAGATCAAGACCAGGGTCAGCATCTGTCTTCATTTATTGGATCACTCAGTGTGCCAAAGCAGTAGGATATGAGTTTGGAGTAATTCCTTCACAAATAACAGTTATTTGGCAAATAACATGTCCAGACATTTTCCCACTTCACTGGTGCCATAGACACTTAGCAGCATGTTCTGCTCTCCAGAACATTAAGTTTTGCTATCTCTCCTGAATATCAGTTTTCATTTGGGGAATGCAGGTCCCAAGTATGTGCCTTTTCATCCAAAGTGAAATTATTTCCCTGTTATGTTCCTTTTTTGTTGAGAATAGAGACATTGACAGTTAGTCTTTGTCCCAATACATATAATCCTTATAATGAAATACTAAAAAAAAATTAGAAGTATGCAAAAGCACATGCTTTATTTCTATATCTTTATGTTATATTTCTCCTGAAAGGTTTCCTAGTTTTATAGTTATTTATAGAAACTCAAGTTTGTAAAGCGATAACTTGAAGACGCTTCCTACTTATGCGCCAAAAATGATTCCAAAGAGTAATAAACTCACATGCCAAAAGCCCATTTTTATGAGTCCAATAAATGGTTTTCGCTTCCTAATAGCCTAATAGAATTCTGTTCTTTTGAGTTATTATCCTAAGATGTGGTGCAAGCATTAGAGAGATATGAACTAAAAATAACAGTCACTTTTTTAAAGTGCTAGGTAAGGTTGGACATCTCGAAATAAATAATTGAGTTGAAGTAGCATAGCCATGTATTAGAAAAAACTTGTTGCTCTCTTAATTACAAAAGGGCCTATCTCCCCATGCCGCTGGCATCATCCCGTGTCTCCAGCTGTGGGACACACGGTGCTTTCCAAAGTCTCAGCTCCCAGACACTCGCCCCGGCCCCTGACGGCTCCACGCTGTGCCAAGCCTGAGTCCTATCCCCCACCTGTGCAGGTGCTTTTTCAGGTGAAGACCTGGATACACGTGGAGGGACTTGGAGCTGCCGGGATGGGGCGTATTGGGGGGATAAGAGCACAAGGCACTCTCATCCAGCAGTGCAGACACAGCCCTAGAGTCCAAGCCAGAAATGCACTGGACCAGAAGTTGGAGATGGTGCCTGCACAGCACTCCTCCGCCCGCCCCCATGAAATTACAGCATAAGGGCCAAAAGGTTGTTCTTGCCTCATGACAATGCAAAGAACATCACTTTGTTTTTTTCTTTCTTGTAATTTTCTCCTTCTTTGTTTGCTGGTCTTGCACAAGGCGCACTTACTGTAAATGGTAGTTCTGTTTCAACCTCTGGTATTTAATTTATTGATCACGCACAGTCTAATAATATTATTTAATCTGAGAAGAAAAAAAGCCCTGGATGGTACTGATGAAAAGAGCGGTTTCAAATTAATGTTACAAAAATCAATAAAAATAAACGAGAATCAGTATATGGCTAGTGTCATGGATGTGAGAAACTAGAGACCTACAGTCTGACCCCAGTAGTGATAACTTCTTGCAGATTAATTTATTTAGGGGGGGTGTCTATAATTCTTCATGCTTCATTATACTGGCAAGCATATGACCTGCCACTATAATTTGCAAGTGAGCATGATGTCATTTTAATGAAACATCAAGCAGGGTAATTCAAAGGGAAATGCCTACTATAAAAGAGCTATTAAATAATACTTAGCAATTATGGAGTGATTTTCTACTTCAAAGCCCTTCACAAACAGTCACTAATGAATTTGCATAACCTCTCTGTGAAGAGGAGGAGGAGGAATATCATTGTTCCTTTCTGCAGGCACAGAGCACAGAAGCAACTTGCTCAAGACCGCAGAGGCCACGAGCATCAAAGCTCGGATCAGAAGTTGGGACTCGATGACAGCCAGACATATGGCTAGATCATTACATCAGGCTCCCAGCTTAGCAGGGGCCTTTACAAAGTCCTTAATTCATTTAAATAAAGGTTGGTACTGATAGCTCAGCCTCAGCTGCAAAGCTGGTGCGTACTCCAGGTTATTTTGTTATCTTGGCACGCGGCAGCTCAGACTGGGCTCTAACACAGTGACCTGCAAACCTGGCACAGCAGGTCTCCTTACAAAAGAGTGCCCAGGGAAACGGTACACGCCACGGCCTCATCCTGACGGGCTGTCAGGATGCAAACTTCTACCTGCATCCGGAGCCAGGAATCTGGGAACACCTCTCTATTATCCCAGTTTAGACGTCCTCCTCATAACTCCCCCCACCCTACCCCCATGGTGTCTGCAGGACAGTACAGAATGAATGTTGTAGCCACCGAAGTCTCCCAGGGTCTCAGAAGATGCATTTTTAAGTTATTAATTAACAACAGTGCAATTCACCATCTCTGCACAAGTTTCCCTTTTATTTTAATACCAAAGCCTTGGTGTTTGGCAAACCTTACCGACATGAAGGCCCAGATGCCATTCATCATGCATGCAGTGACTGGATTTCCCTACCCTAATGGTAGTGGTTGCTCTTAAAATCTCAGACAGTCACTACTTGCATTGATTGTGCTGGTTTTCTTTGCCCACAATAGAAGGAAGCATATCCATTTTGAAAGAGAACAAATTTTCTCACTGCGTTAAATATTAACTGTACTTTTTCTTTTTTTTCAAACTTACAGGAACAATACCTGTTGGTATAGATAGACATTCTGAATCAGGTTAAACAATCTATGCATCCCACAACCTTGAAAATACAAGACAATGTGTCATCCTTGTCAATAGTTTTAATAATTTGTACCCCTACATTTGGGAATATATATTACAAAAAGCATTTGAATGCAGGTATTGCATTAAACAAATAGCAAATGTTTTCTGATGAAGCCTCTGAAGTGCTTTGGAATAGTCAAATACTCATTTTTTTTTTAGCCTGCCTTTCCAATTCCTTTGAAAAACCTTGAGATCCACCTCTTTTTGAGAAAACAGTTTATTTGGACAGAAGTTCACTGTGGAAGAAAAATCCCCAATATTATTGATTGCAATTCAGTCCAAACATTTCTGAGGAAACATAAGTCTGGATACCACCGAAATCCTGCAGATCTTTCTATACATTTACCATCAGCTTGGTTTTGTGCATTTTCTTTGCACAGTGGTGAAAGAGGGAGTGTTCAGGAGATAACTCCCAGTAACAGCAACCATGGCTCCAGATGGTCCCCAGAACAGCAACTGGGACACGCATGGTAGAAATACGTACTACAGACATTTTCCAAGATATAGAGATATATAGAAATATATATATATATATCAATTAAGAACCACAAATTAACTTTTGGATCCTTTCATTTCTCTGCCAGGTCCATCTTTACCTGAACTAATAGTTCGGTTCCATTTGAAAACACTGTTTTATTACAAGTTTCAGAACTGAGTAAAATTTTAGATGGAATTTATTTGCACTTGAGAAATTTTAATCTTACTTCAATATGATGATCATCAAGCAATTGCAGGAGGTCTGCCTGAAATAAAGTATGCTGATGTATTTGAAGGAAATGCTGCACTGATTTAATGACTAGTTCTCACCAGGAAAGAATGGTCATGCTTTGGATCGTATGTGATAAAGGTACAGATGGTTATTAATACCAGTGCTGTAACACACGGTCTCGTCTTATTGTGTGGGGTATTTTCACTATATATGTACCAGAGAAGTGTTTCATAACTCACCCATTAGCTGTCTCCTTACAAGAATAATGTAATTTATATGCACAGGAATAATGTAATTTAAATGCTTTTGGAACCATTCTCTGGGTGAACACATGCCTAAGTATTATTATCTTTCCCTAAAACTTGCCTGGGTTCTAGTGAAATCTGAACTGGAAAGTCCTGGAGCAGCTCAGTGCCTCATCTGCCTCTCTGGTCGTACCCTTCCAAGCTGCTGGAATTCATCACCCCCGCCGGAGCCCTGAATAAACAAGCCCGAGAGGGCTCGCAGCATGGCTCCGTAATGAAACGTCTGACTAGGGTTAAGACATCTGGGAACAGTTTGGGGACAGCTTCAGGTCTGGAACTATCTATTTGAACCAGAATAATTTTGTTTGGCAGTTTTGGTCTTGATTTGAACTTTGCTTTCTGCCAGCTGGGTAAATCTACTCATGGCTGGGCGTACTGCGGCGTCTGTGGTTGGCAGATGTATGTTCTTCGCGATCCTTCTTCGCTGACACACCCCGTATTGTCTTCTTCATTTGGAAGACATCTGTGTAGCTAAGGGTTTTGCTAAGCTTGAGAGCATTTTGAAATATAACCTTTATTTTCATAATGTAACATAACATTTACATACAGAGGTTAGTATTAATTGTTATTTATTCTAAACTATTTCAGGTTCTGGACTATCCACGCAACTCCTAATACTATTAATTTCCTAATTTCATTAGATTTTCCAAAACTTTCATAAAACTGAGAGACAACTTTTTCTGATCCTCTTGATTAGACTGTTTCCGTTTTCTCAAAATCTTGGTTCCTAAAAGTGAATTATAAATAGAATTTTTTGCTCTATACTCCATTTTAACTGTATTTTTAATGTAGTTGTAAAAATCAAAGCAGAGACAGACAAGTTTGGAAGGAACCTAGGAAAGCAGACAACCTGCATCTCATTTTCTTTTCACTTAATCAGGTTTACAACACTAAAATGGAACTTCCTTCGGTTTTCACAAGTCTGAGAAGAGGAGAAAGTTACTTATCTGTATAATTTAAAAATGCACATACTGACCTACCTATTGATTGACTAGTGAATTTGTTGGTTGAAGGAAACTATGGGAAAACCTGAATATATCCACCAAATTCCAGACCCTCAAAGGCATTGAGAACAATAGGAATTAGACCCTAAAATATTAGAAGACCTGAGGAAAAATGGTTTGCAAAATGTAACTTTAAATTAGGCTGATATCTGACTGACAAAAATTCATATTTCCTTATATAAGTAAATGAGTAAGGTTGTAGCAATAGGTTGCAGAAAGCAGAATATTTGAGAAATGAGAGATTTTTGACTGTATACACATAATGCCTGATTCAAATGGAAATGTCTTGGGTTAGTTTTCATTTTCTAAATAAAATACTGCATTATAGATAAGGTATTTATCTTAACAGGCAATTTGACCTGCAAGAAATTTATTATGCACCTCAGAGCTACAACAGACCTGATTTGTCATTGTTTGTGCATGTTTTACAGAATTTTTCTTCTATTGACTTTTGCAGATTACTTCCACTTAACACTAGTAAATATAATAAGAGAATCTGGTCCTACAAGCTTGTTATCATTCTGCTGAAAAAGAAAGTTCCATTCTATCCAGTCATACCTTAGAGGACACCCACATCAAACTAATTTTTTTCACATATGATATTTTCTTTTGTTTTGCAGAAGACAAACATGGACATTTGCAGTAGACATTTGTCCTTGGTGCAAATGTACTGAAGTCAGTAGCAATTAAATTCATCTTTCTTAAGTAAACATTTATCACTGAACTGATTTATTTTAGACATCCTTTATAGTCAATGAAGCATTTGTAGGGTGGGCTTTACCTCATCCTAATGGCTCATATGAATCTCATTGCAGACATCTGAAATTAGATCAGCTGTATCCCAACCTTAGAGTCGCACAGTACGGTCTGCTTTGGATCGGGACCATCTGCAGAAGGACAAGTGGGAAACCCACTCTTATGACTGTAAAACTGTGTAAGACTTCACAACTGTGAACATTTAAGAACAGCTGCAGGGAAGGAGAGGAGAGTATTGCAGATTAGTCATGTACACCACTGGCAGCATTTTTCATTAGACATCTACATTAGTCATGGGTGCCCAACGCAGCCTTGCTTATTGAAACACCTCAGGTGCTAAGTTAAAAATCTGGTGAGGCATACACTAACCATGCCCTCCATGTGATATCCATTAAGTCATAATTTGAATAAATCTCACTGAAAGCACTTTCCTTGCTCTTGCGTAATTCCACGTTACAAGAACACTTCCATAATTTATCATGCATATTTTTCTGCACTCTGTTCAGCTGAACTGCCTTTACTCAAAATGTCAGATAGAACTTGCTGTTTCCCAGAGCTCAGTTCTGGAAAATTTCAGATCCAAAAATACTAGTTTCAGATATATAAAACATTGTCCTGGTAGGAATTACTCTTCAGTCTTTTGTGTAGAGGACATGGGAAATGGCAGCCAGCACACTGACAGCCTACCTGAGAGAGGACTTAGAAGCTTAAAAGCATCTTGAAATTTAGACAGCCATCCAGCATGTCTATTTGCCCACACTAACCATATAGATAAGCCTTCATATAATGTTTACAATCTGATTAATACTTCTGTGTTGTGACCCTGCTCAAAGAAGGCTGAAAAGTAAGATGGCTGCAGTCCCGCTCAGGAGGATCGCATTTCCCTGCCTCCAAGGACCGCCATAACGACAAAATTGGATGGTCTCCTAACCGAGAGCAATTTTTTTCATCTTTCCTCTCCAACGGAGAGATGTTCAGCCAGTGCTAGAGTGGGTGCCAGACAGAGAGTAAACAGAAGAAAACCTATTTGGGCAGAGCGGGTGGGGTAATGAACTCAGGTAGGAGCTCCAGAAATGTCCTTCCAAACTCTTCCCTTTGCAAAGTGCCCGAGAAAGGGAATATCCTTCCTTTTCCTCATTGTTCTTAGTGACTCTGTGTAGCTTCACATACATGCATCCGTTCAGGGTGACAGAAATAGCCCGTAACAAAAGGTGTACAGGTCCTGCAGGCTTCTCCCAAACCTATTTATTATCCTTATTGTCCTCAAACTAAAGTATTTCAAAAACTTTGAGATAATTTCAGTTTAGTACATGGGGACTTACTGCTCATGAAGTAGTCTATGAATACCTTTTGTGACAGCAGAAGTAAGTTAAAAACATGCTTTGTTTTTTCTTCTAAGGGAACAAAAAGGCCAGCAACAAAAGAATCTGTGTTTTGAACTCAGATCCTCATATCGAAGGCTGCATGGTCCTTGGCAAATGAAAATACACTAATGAATATTTTGTTCTGCTTCAGGAAAAATGTATAAATACTACCATTCAATATTAATTAAAAATATAATTAAAATGTTCTCTTAAGCCATTTTATAGTTTTATTCTTAAGTACATCCCCACAGATCAATATATCCCCATGTAAGAAAAGTCACTCAAGTGTGCATGTTTTTGCCAGACTAATTACAGTGGCATTTGATATATACATGGACCGTCATCTCATTAGAGATTCTAAGGAATTTCTGAGGAAACTGCCAAATATATCTACAAGGAACTCCAAGGCCTAACTACCCAGTACATTTCTGATTCTTGGGAACTGGAAAAAATAACTTTACTTAAATGGCTGATAGTTTATGTTTGAAGAAAGAGAAAAGATTTAATTATATATATACACACACACATTAATTTTCAGATTTACAACTGAGGTTTTAATAATCTTCAGTTTGCAGTGGACTTAATAGGAGTGAACTTGATACAAAATTCCAGACTGAGACAGCCACAAATTAGGGGAAAGTGTAGACTTTTGTCCAGAAATTTCTGATGTCTTCAGAAGAATTAATGTTTGGATTATGCTCATAGATGTTTCTTTGGCAATTTTAAGTTCCTTGCCTTTTTGAGAGAGATCAGATGGAACGTGGCCATTTCTTGAAGTCTTTGTTCATCTGGTAGTTTGGATTTACAGCTCTAGATTTCGATACTGCTGAGTGAAATACCCCTTATAACTTTAAGAGGAAGTGGTTACAAGATAATTTACTGACCATCAAGGATGGTATTGAAGCCTGTGCTTGATTTGCAGGCATAGCTAATCCCTTTGATTTGGTTGTATCAGGCTCCAAAATAAGAGAATATAATTTTTTTCCTCTTTTTTCCCCTTATATTGAAAAATTAATTACTCTCTAAAGAATTAGAAAGTCAAGGCAAAAAGACACACATTTCCAAATTTTTTCCATGTAAAACACAATTAGGCTTAGAGTTACCCCAAAAAAGATGGATAAACCCAAAGTCAGTACACTGAAAGATAAGACACTGAATTCTGGTGTGTTAGATCAGTCTGTGATGGATGTTTCTATTTTTCTGCAGCTTACCAGAAAATAAAACAAAACAACAGCAACAAAACCTTTTCACATTCTGGGTTCAGTTAATATACAACAATATTACCACCATGTCTTTCTGGCTATTTGATTCTCTGCAAGGTTTTTTTAATAATCACCTCATTATTATGGTTGCTTATGTAGCCTAGAAAATGTGATCAAAGCGTAGCAACTACAGTAATATGTGGACAAGTTTACAAAACATAAGTGTCCTATTACCTTCAGTAAGTGCTGTCCCTATACTGGTAGATGCAGGGACTCATGTTGTGATAGCCCATTGGTGCAGAGGCATCAGATGTAAAGGCCTCACGACAGAACTACAGAAAAGAAACTTCAGTTTGCATTTGATTATTATTGTCCTGGTTTGGGCTGGAATAAAGTTAAATTTCTTCTTAGTAGCTGGTATAGCGCTGTGTTTTGGATTTAGGACGAGAAGAATGTTGATAACACACTGATGTTTTAGCTGGCGCTAAGCAGTGTTTAGACAACGTCAAGGACTTTTCAGGTTTTCATACTGCCCAGCCAGCGAGAAGGCTGGAGGGGCACAAGAAACTGGGAGGGGACACAGCCAGGGCAGTGACCCAAACTGGCCAAAGAGATATTCCATCGGGTTTAGTCAACTGTTTTAGTTCTAGAGTTTTGCTATGTAGCCTTGAATCTGGAATCCGGTTTCAAGTGAATGTCCCAAAGTGACAGCAGTTGGGAAATCAGTCATTTTTGTGAGGTGTGAGTGCCCCATGTGTGAGTCATGACCTTACTGTATCTACTTGCATGGGTCTCTTTCAGACTTTATGGCAGCCAGCATCACTCAGATATCCTGAGTTGTCCGCCTAACCCCCAAGGCCAAAGTAGGAAGGTGAAAAGATTGCACAGTTTTTTTAGTTTGGTTTTTCCTAGGAGATGGTTTTATGAAGAAAGAGATCATCTTCTATGCCAAATACAGTGTCGGTTTGATTTTGTGATTTATCCTTTTGTTTAATGTATTCCAAGTTATGTCTTTTTCTAGCAATTACAACAAACACAAGTTTAATGAGCCTATGATTACCTTTTAGTAAAGCAAGACTAAGATTAGGTTTTATATTATAGCTGTCCATAGTTTCTCAAAATTTATTTTGAATTAAAACATGCCAACCTTTTGAATTTTTTAGGAGCAATGAAGAACAGATGTTTCCTGAAAGCATTCACTTCCCTTCCTCCCATTCAGCCCCAAAGTCTTTTTAAAAGTACAATAAACCTGTTTTGAAATCTGCACAAAATCAGCCAGTGATCTTACTGAAGATGTTGCCGTTGCACATGTTGATGAAAAGCTTCACCAATATTTTAAATATTGTAAAGAACGAACCAGTTTTGGGAAAAATATTTCCATGTCTAGTCTTACAGATCTTAAGCTTTTGGGAGGCTTTATTTAGCCACACAGCATTAATGTGAGCTGCTCCTGAGATACCACCACATAAGGAAGTTACTCCAAACATTTGGAATTACAGACAGAATTACAGAAATATTCCTTACAATATCGGAGAAAAAGGATGCACAGACATTTTGCATTTTAAACTATAAAATCCTTTCTGGTGATCTTCAGTGTAGTGATAGGAAGCCACATCATCAGCCAGAAGAAAATAACTTCTAGCTGAAGGTTAAGAAAGTTTTTACCATTTATAAACAAGCAAAAGTCACATTAACAACAACAACAAAACAATCTTTGAGGGGAAACAGTAGAAATTAATGAATAAGATTTCATGGAAAACTTATTTGGAAAAATCCTGTCTCAGACTAACAAAATACAACCATGATATTTAACAGATATATTGTCATATAAGCTTAAATTTGAGTAGTAAATTTTATTGTCCTTTCTACATATGCAAGTCTTTATTGTCATTTTTACTATGACTTTTCACAATTGAAGACAACTTAATGGAAAATCTTGATTTAAAAAGGCATATCAACTTTTGGGGCTTGTTTCCGAGCTATTACATCACCATCAGATATATATTTATATCTAGATTTGACTTCACTACATCATTTGTCCAGGTGGAACTACACAACTAAATCTGGTTTTGCAATTTATCTCAGCAACCTGCCCATGATCTCAGCAGTCACCTAACACCTTAATCTTCTGGGTGTTCAGGTTTAGATATGCAAAATCCCCAGGTGTCTAAATGGCTTACTTTATACATACACACAAGTTCCCTTGACCACTTCAGCCAAAAAAACTTTGTAAACCCTGCCCAATCCCATTTTTCTCTGCCATCATTTTAACTCTGCACAAGTGTCTATAACACCTGTCCAAGCCTTGGGGTTAAAGGACAAGAGGCAGTTGGGGATAAGGCAAGCCCATTTTTTTGAATGAAAATTACATAAATTAGATTAAAGCATATATGAAGCTAGACAAGGATGAATAGGTAGGTACCAATCTCAGTGATCATTACAATGACAAGATATGTTGCTAAAAACAAGGTACACCCTGGTCCAGTAAGGCCAAGTTATTGGCAAAGGGAACAGAAGGGCTGTGGGAGCACATGGAGAAAATCAGGAGAGAGGTTTGGCTATCAAACTCTCATACTTACTAATTCTTGACAAGTATGAGGCCAAAAGGCCATCAGACGTGAAATCTTTCAACCTGTGACTTAGCTTTCTTGCACTCACCGTGGAGACCGATTTGCAGTCTTCTTTAGAAGAGGCCCATCCCAAAGGATATTCCGAGTGTAGACAGCTTCCCTGGGCACCTGTGAATGTTGTCCTTGTCAATATGGCCTCCACCTCCACCAGCTTCTTTCTGCTTGCATTTCTCATCACATTTAGCTGGTTAATGAGCTTCAAGATCCAAAGAAATGCACAAATGCTTTTGGAGAATATAGAAAATTGTTTACAAGTTCCCCCATGAACCTGAAAATCTGTATGGTTTTCCCTTTGCAAGAAGGACTGCATTCTCTGTGTGGTCGATAGTACCTAAAGGTAAATGTACATCTGGCACTCACCACAGGGTACTAGGAATTTCTAATTACTGTCTGTCCTCAGTGTTTCCCAGAACAATATCTCATGGGCATCATGGTACAAAGAAGTTGGTGGAAGCAGCTCTGCACTGAGAGCCTTTCGGCAAGACGGAGCTGTGAGAGTTTCACTGCATACAATATTTTGTTCAGGAGCGAGAGAAGAAGATGTTGATGGGAGAACGTGGGGACACCTACAGTGAGCAAAGCATTAGTGAGCGTCTTGCCTGCCTCAGGCTGCCCAGCCGGTCATGGCAAGCCAAACAGGTAGTGTGCGTACAGGGAAGATGGCTGTCTGGCCTGGGAGTATTGTTCTCCAATTAAGAGGAAAAGGGCGAAAAGAGAGAGTTGACTAAATGAACGTTAGCTGTCTAATTTATAAAACTCACAATGAAGACATTTTTGAGTCCTCGTATATCCCATTTTTGGCTTTCCTCAGGTAATCTGCCTAAGACAATATAAAAGACAAATGCCAGGTGTGTTGGTCTCTGCTTTTTTTTCCTGCAAAGGAATCTGTAGACCCTTCTCATTCACCTAACCCTCCAAGTGAACAATACCTTTCATCTACTTTATTTATTTACTTTACTTTTATTTACTGTAAGGGTCCCCTTCCCTTCTAGAAGTTAGAGCTATTAATCTGTAGGCTTTGCTAAAGAATTAAAGGTAGCCAGTGCACCAAAAATAACACTAAAGCAAAGCAGCATGTTGGTTTCTGCCATCAGTACAAGAGCTTGAGAGACCCCTCTCCTTTCCTTCTTTAGCTCCCTAGTAAACTTAACAGCCCCTTCTGCCCAAGACTAGGTGGGAGAAACAGAACTTGCATCCCATGGGACGTGCATCCCATCCACACTTCCATGACAAGCAGAAATACACCACCAGGAAGAAGAAAGCCAATAAACTACCCCAACCTGGCCACAAGTGGCAGGACCATAGCTGAGACAGTCTGACCAGAACAGCCAGTCAATTAATTAACCCTGACTGCCCTTAAGGCAGAGTCCTATGACAGCTCAAGCTCTGGTTCTGCTGCTTTAAAGGACATGCACCTTAATATGTCCCATTTCTTGCATTTCATTTATTGAAGGCATCACACTGCATGTATTAAATAGTCCCTGGAGGTGCACAAGATTTGAATGTCGGGAGTGAGGAAAGATTTCAGTTCTTCCCCTCAAGCCTACTTAACTAAAGACTGGGGATTTGCCGCTGCTTCTAAAGAGCCATCAAATGTTTTCTATCAAGCAATCAGTTTTATTCTTTTTCCTTGGACTTCTTTTCAGCTGGCATGAAATACTACTTTAAATGATTCTGCTTACTACTAGACTTCTTTGAAGTTGTTCAGATGAACAGCTCTGTACAACAGACTAGGTGCTGAAAAGATAGAATGAGTTAAATCTGAAAAATCAGATGCAATCAACATCCAGATTTTGCTTCACAATAATGGATGAATTACTGCCATCAGGCAAGCAGTGAATATATCAGTTGGAAAAGGTGTTTTTATTTGGAAATTTGGAAACAAAGCATCTTGTCGTTTCATTTCAAGATGATTTCTGTGACAATGAATCTACTTAAAATTAAACTGACTCTACAACAATCCCTTTTTTAGTCCGTCTTTGATAGCCTTTTGTACCCATGGACAGATTTCAATCAAATTTAACATTGGGTTGATGTCTCAAGCATAATGGAGTGCCTACAGATTAAGAAAAAACCAGCTTGTTAGAGGAGAAAAAGGTAATGTGAAAGGGAAGTGAGGGAGCAGTGGGCTGAGCTCAGCCACCTTCAAATGAGCAATCATCACCGATTAACTTTCCAATCAGCGTATGCAGAGCTTCCCACTGATCGGTGGGAGGTGTTATGGAGACTTGGAAGGGACAGGGTCTGTTGCAGAGCAGAAGAGGTGGACAGTGGGCCCAACCACGCAGCAAAAAGAGCTTACTTAGTGTATTGCTCATAAGAAAACTTTTGTCTTCTCAAGGAGCAAAGCAAAGAGAACAGAAATGATAACGACAGCAGAAAAAAGAATTTAAGGAAATGACTGGATCTTAATTTGATATAGACCAAAATATTTGCAGTGGTTTGGTTCAGCAATGAAAAGGAGGCTCATTTGTTTTAGTATGACCCAAACCAAATCTAGTTTCCAATTTTTCACTTTGTCTACACAATCAGCTATTCACACAGAGCTCCGTTATGTAGCTGTCAGCTATGTATAAGTAGCCATGCCAGAAACGCTGCCGCAACGTCCCGCACTGCAGGGCAAGGAGGGTGCTTGCCAGAGGCATTGCACGTGGCAGTGGGACAGTAGCCCAGCCACACCGACCTGGCTCCTGTACCACTGTGCTAGATACTGGTCAAATATATTTTTAAGAGATGTGATATCAATATCAATAACAATAGTAAGTGTGAAGCCATTCAGGAATCCTTATATGTACACTTTATAGAACAACAAATTTTATAATCTGCTTCATGGGCTTTTCTGTTTCTTCCCACTTGCAGGTTTGGGATATGCCGTATACAATGTCAAGTTTACAGAAAATGCTGTGACCACGGGGATGTCAAGAGGACAGGAATATCAGTCAAAATAATGATTTTTTTCCCACCCAAATCAGCTAATATTGGCATTTTTATTTACTGTGTATATAAAAAAGGGTCTACTGATTTGCCACTTAGGGCACAATGCTGGATGTAGTGCAGAAATGACATTAAGTTAATCTTCAATCTTCCAGGAGATTTATTTTTTGAAATTTATTGATAATTTCTTAATCACACTAAAATATTACGGCAACTAGATGTAAAAATCGTACAGACTACCTGGAATTACAATGGAAAAGGCAATTAGGTTGTGCTAGATATTGTGGCGTGTGTGCACATGCACGATGGACAGATATTTTAACTTAAGGTTGACTGTTGTGATGCTGACTATGGAAATGCTATTCGGTTTGGGGGCTTTTGATATGACTGGTATTTGAAGTGACCCTTACAAAAGAAATATTTATGTTTGACTTTTGCAAGAATGTTTGCTGCCATTGAACCCTCTGCCCCAGACTGTATCCAAGTAGCTGCCAAATATCATATTAAGATTTTATCAACTTCAAAAGCTATTATCATTAATTTTAGTTTAAAAATGAATGAATTAGCCTAACAAGCTGTGTTCCATTTTATGATCTTGTCTTTGGCTATGTAAAATAAATTAAGTTAAAGACGGAGATCTTAAAACAATGCCAAACATAGCCAGGGTGATTTCTTCAGAAATCCGTATGTCTGTATGTTTGCCTAGCTAGCAAGCTATCTTTGTCATTTTGTGCATATGTTGAGAGGAGCCAAAAGGGTTTTAAGAAGTCTTAAAAGATTGAAACACTATTTTTGAACATCAGTAATCTCCAAGCAATTCTCTATAATGGAAGAGTTTTGTACAGGAAATAGCTGCTGTAGAGTGCTCTGACACAGCAGAACCAGATTAACTTGCTGCTTAAATTCTGCACTCTACTAGAAATTAATAACATCCAAGTCACAATATCCAGCTAAGCCAAAACCCCAAAACCCGGAATAGACATCCTCTTTTTGTGAGTCTAAATTCTGAGTGTGCAATAAATGTGAACCTGGGAAAAAATTATAGTTTTAGACTCATTTAAACATGATAGAATCAACTTTGTCCTATAGAAGATCATGAAATTAATTCTAAATAAGAGTCCTAGGTGACATCTATGAGGTTGAAAGTCTCAAAAGCTACATGCCAGTGAAAGTATCATGTTCTTACCTAAAGCCATGTGAAGTAACTGAACATTTTTAGAAAAAGCCATCATTTTATTTCCTTTAATATAATTTCAATAGTAAAATTTTATAAACATAGTCTTCCCTCACCAGCCAGCATTTGATGTTAGAGTGGAATTATTAGCCTTAATTTGTAACTTTATACTGTTGCCGCAGGTCTGACAATTATACATTATGATTTCATGATACAACAAAACACACAGAATGCCAAGATAATCCTTTTAATTGGAATAAATGTAGTGAAATGGAAATGGTAACACATGTTGGAATACTTAACTGCTGTTATTTATGTATTTGTCCCTTGTCCCAATTATCCAACTCTTCTTATCTAGATCACTGGGCTGTATAAATCTAGGGAGAATGATTCAGTTTTTAGCTCAAACATCTTTAATTTTACATTGCTGTTCTTCAGAGTTGTTCTCATAAGAAAAAGGACATGTAGGGTGTTGTATCAAATTTTGTATCTATCACACTTCTAAGAACTGCTTTTGGACAAAATCATGTTGTTTGGTACCAGTTCAAACATGGCAATATCCTTATTTCTGTGTAAACAGGTATAGGCTTGAAAGGCTTTACTGATGACAACATACCACCTTTCTATGTTTTTCACTGTAGCAAAGAATTATGCATCATGCCAATGCCTAAGGAACCCTAAAAGAAGTTTCCATATGGTTTTAACTATAAAATATGTTCTTCAAATACGATATTTTCTTGAATATAAGCCATGTAATGGATTCTATTTAGAATGTCTTATTAATTTTTCATTCTGGTTATAGTCTCATTGGTCTTGTTTTAAGTAGTTTTCTCCAAAATAATAAAAAACCCAACCTGCTCTTAATTTGCTGGGGTTTTGTGTTTGGTTTTGTTTTTTTTTTTTCTTTTACCTCACACAGGACAAAGCCTCAAACTTCCATTAAAAGTTGATTTGACAGGGAAATGAATAGTGGAGTTTATCTTCATCTTTAGAAATTCAGTGATAAATTCATGGTGTATGTCAGTCTCTTCTGAAATGCAACCATGGGGCACAAAGATAGAAATCTGCTTACTCAGGAAAAATTATTAACAGATCATGAGAGAACAGCATATAACAAAAGAGATTAAAAATGGAATCTGGATCTCATTTCATATCTTCTCATCACAAATCAATTTTAAGCATATTCTAAGGTTCTGGTACATAACTATGAAAAAAAAACCGCAAGCTTTCTAATTCTTAACTCTTAACAGACAGAAACTAAAGCAAAAAAATCATGCCTTCTATGCCATATACATTGTATACATAAAGCAGAGATAAAACTGTATTTACACTTGTAGGCATATATACATTTTTGTGCAGATATGTATATATAATTAAATTATTTAGTTTAGCATTTTAGATTAAAATTGTGCTCTTGATCTGATCTATCACAAGTTTGCTTCTGTCTCATAAGAGTTCAATGTAAACTAAATAACTGGAAATATGTCAATCTGTATTGAAAGAAAATCCTCTAAAATGTTATGTAGTTATTTGGCAATATTAAATATCAATTGATAAAAAAGTATTTATTAAAATGTGAAACAATAAAACCTAATATTCTTAAAACTATTTCATTGACATTTGGAAAACACAATAAAATTTAATATGGTATATTTATAGAATCACGGAATCATGGAATACGAGGTTGGAAGGGACCTCAGGGACCATCCGATCCATCCTTTCTTGGCAAAAGCACGGTCTAGACAAGATGACCCAGCACCCCGTCCAGCTGAATCTTAGAAGTGTCCAGTGCTGGGGAATCCACCACTTCCCTGGGGAGATTATTCCAATGGCTGATTG
>JANZLQ010000060.1:15193711-15212246 GCA_026212715.1 Elanus axillaris
CAGGACCCTCAGGTCCCTTTCCACAGAGCTGCTCCCCAGCTGGGTAGATCCAGGCCTGTGCTGCACTCCTGGATTACCTGGATCTCCCAGGTGCAAGACCCTACACTTGCCTTGCAAGTCTTGGCTTATTGTTGAAGGGATAGGGGAAATCCCATATTACTTGCCGAGTTCACAGGGCAAATAATGCAGGAGTCACCCTGTCTAATTTAGGGTGAAAATGCAGGAGGAGAAAATCAACAGCCTGTTTATATTGCCTTTACCTGGTCTACTGGTTTACTGTCAGTTGCTTTTCTTTTCCGCAATTAAGTTAAATAAGAAATGTCTACGTTCAGAACTAGCAGCACCTATGTAAAAGGAAGGTTGGTGGGGTATGGGTTTTTTTTTATGGAAAGCTGTCTTCTAATATTTATTTATAATTCTTATGAATGCCGTCTTTGTTATTTATCAATCAACCTGACAATCAGCACATTCATCTGTTGCTCTTCCTTGCACTCCCAGAATTACAGAATTAATATATTTGCTGAAGGTAAAAATTGTGAAATTGACTTTACTAGGCAACTTTATGAACAAAATAAATAACTGAAAAGAATTTATCAAGTACATCAGTACTAGTGCTACTGTGTTTGCCTTGTTCCTGACGTTTAACCCCAGCCAGCAACTAACCACCATGCAGCTGCTTGCTCATTCCTCCCTGCTCCAGGTGGAATGGGGACGAGAATCAGGAAAAAAAAGTAAAACACGTGGGTTGAGATAGGAACAGTTTAATAAACAAAACAAAACAAAATAAAAATTTCAAAATATTATTCTAGTAATAACAATAATAGAATTATAATAAAATAATAATAATAATAATTGCAATTGAAATGAATGTAACAAAAAAGAGAGCAATTACCCAAGAAAATACAAGTGATGCACAAGACCTTCCCAGCCAACTCCCCTCTGTTTATATACGGAGCATGACGTCCTATGGTATGGAATATCCCTTTGCCTAGTTGGGGTCAGCTGTCCTGGCTGTGTCACCTCCCAACTTCTTGTACGCCTGCTTGCTGGCAGAGCATAGAAACCTCAAAAAATCCTTCACTTAGGTTAAGCACTGCTTAGCAACAACTAAAACGTCAGTGTGCTATCAACATTATTCTCACACTAAATCCAAAACACACTGTAACCAGTTACTAGGAAGAAAATTGACTCTACCCCAGCCGAAACAAGGAAAGCTGTAAACTTCATCTCATTGTTACCTCTGTGTGGGTGGATCAGCATCAGCATATTTCCCTAAATTAAATAAATCTTCCCTGAGGTTATATATTCTCCTTCCTTTCTCTTGGAACCTATCAGCACACCAGATTACCTTTCCTACTTTAATGATTCTTTCCTAGTCAAATTGATCACGCAATTTGACAGCTAATCTTTGCAGGCACCAGATGCTGATAATTCTCTCAACAGTGTACTAGCAAGTACAGCAATTGGCAATTTGCTGTTGACAATGCATACAGCTCTCTTGAGATGATAGGTTTGTACTAACTTCAGAAAATCCCATCTTCTCCAGTTTTATAATATAGTTAAGGAGAGAAAATACTTCAGCAAAATATTTCAGGCTTATCTCTAAAGTCAGTGTCTTAAATCCACGAGTTAGCAAAAAATCTGCTAAATACACATGGCTCATAATCACTTCAATAATATTTTGGATTTCTCGCACTTCTTAAGATTTATTTGTAATTCAAAACTTCATTTCAGGCAACTAAAATTTAAAAAAAAAAGTGTTTTCATAAAGCAGTGTCTGCCAGACTAACTTGTGACTAAGGTAGTTCCTAAAAGACTGCTTAGCATTCGTGCACTAGAAAAAGCTAGAAATTATTTAGGAAAACATGAATCCTTATGCTTTAGCTCTCCATTTTATTAAATCCTATTTCAAAGTTACTGTAAATCAACCATTTTCTTCTTCCCCTTTCTACCGGATAAAATCTATGCTCTTTAAATTCTTTTTTTTTTTCCTTCTGTTCATGTACACTTCTTCCAACTTTTGAGACTCTCTACTTTTCATTCAGTTTTGTGTTCTCCCCCTTGTCATCTAAGAGGGTGAGTGCACACAGCAACAATTAAAGCAGAACCTCCTTATGGCAAGGGGAAAAAGTAATACTTAATGTCAGGTGAATGATGTAGCTATCATTCAGGTGTATGGAAGGTGGCCAACAGGTTTTTCCCAGGATTTTGATCAGCTTGCTGAACACTGTAATATCAGTAATCCACATTTGTCACAACCTCTATTATTTTATTGGTATTTTATATAAGATTCTCCAAACTACTTCAGCTTTATTTCAAAATAGTTTCCACCTACAGAGTGTTACTTACTCAATAAATCAACATTCCTATTCCTTATAAAATTCCTTAGGTAGTGAGGTCATGAGTTATTGCTCGTATTCATAATATGTAAGGTTGAAAACCGGAGCCTGACTCATTGGGACACTCCGGGATGTCTAGTCATTTGTAGTGTTGGAAGATTAATGCAGGCTTGATATACTTTCATAGCAAAGGAAAATAGAAGTGTTTAGAGTCATTGCATCTTCATCTAATACAGCTAAAAGTGGCTATAAAGAAAAAAATCAGCATAGAATCTCTAAAGAATCTCTACCCTCGAATTCAAGTGACCAAGTTCTGCTCTTGTTTACAGTTCTCTCATTTTCATATTGCTTAGGTGTCATCATATAGTTTGACTTACATTGTTATAAATAAAATTAAGGTAAAATTTATATTTAATACAGACCTTTAAATAGAAATTTAAAATTAAATTGACACATGATATGTGCTTAGCTTTTGCCATTGACATTATATTAGAACTTAAGACCATACTGAATTTGTAGTATTTACACAACCAGTGTAGGAATTTCCCATGCCAGCCATTTTCTTTGAGAATCTTATTACACTTTCTGTGGCAATATAATGGTGTAGAGTTAGCATGTTGCTGGCATTCTTTTTCAGGACAACGTATTTCTTCTTCATATGAACTTCCTAGAGAATGTTATTTCCTTTATAAATTTGTCTTGTCTATATGGAATTACATGCGGTTCTGTGAGAGCATTTTCATCTTCCAACGCACGTTCCATGGTCTTACTGGAAACGTGTTGGCTGAACTATGTAGGGAGCCGTATCTACTCCTACCTCTGCTGGTGGTGCTTACTGTCTGGGCTCTTTAGTATGTATTTTAATTGTCTTAAACAGATTTAAAGGTGTTTGGTAATAACAATGATGCAATGAATAGAAACTTAAGGCACATATGTAAGCACACAGTGGGTGAATACTTCTATTAACAGGAATCTGTAATCAAATAACACATGGACTGTTGCCTGTATTTCATCATTTCACATGTGCACTACCTCTTAATTCTTTCCTTTGAATGTGAAGGCTAAATTTTGATGGCCTTTTAAGAGCTGTCACCTTAAAATAAAGTAACAAAACCCTCAGCTTTAAACCAGACATTCCCTTTTACTTGCAAAGAAATAGAAATCTGATGACCTAGAAACAGATCTAAAAAGGGGAGAGGATTTTTTTTTCCCTAGAAAAAAGTGACATGTTTTCACACAAAACCCCTTGCTTGATATTGTTGGGCATGCTAAGTTTTTAGTATGTAAGTTAGCATAAAGAAGTAAGAACCAAAATAAGTTCCTTCCTCCAGCTACCTTTTAAGTTTCTAATGGCATTAATGAGTACCAGCATTTGTCACCTTTAACTTCAAGTATTCGGTTTTCACTTTTCACCACTGCCAGCTCCATTACTGTCAGTAGACCCTGAGACATTGCTTTAGTTGTCACCACTGACTGCTACGGACTTTCTTTTAAAAATGTATGTTATTCCCCTAAACTAACTCAACTACAGATTGACACTAAAGACCATTTGAACTCAGAATAAATGATAAAGGTAATTCCAATAAAAGCATCTTTTAAAAAATGTATTCTTCAGACCAAAATGGTGTTCTCCTAAGCCTGAAAATCCTCAGGGCTGAGATCGGTCAGACTCAGCTTGAGTTCCTGAATTAATAACATCTAAGCCCAAGACCTCAAAATTGTTCTTTCTCATTGCTTACAAAAAACCAATATTTTTTTGGAGGATGCACCAAATGATAAGCCAAACCCAATTCTAGCCCAAGGTTTATATCCTAGTGCACTAGCTTGTCTCGCCAACCTTACTATGAGCTGAGAAAAAAAAGAATGCTGGGCATTTATTTTGTCAGCAAAAAGCAATAGCATCCACAATCGTGTTTCCGGTAGAAAAAAAGATCTAGGGTAAACTGCCACAGATGTGTTTAAATAGAAAAGTAGAAGAATGTTGCCATTAGAGGATTAATAACAAAGGCCAGGATGGTACCTGACTACCGAGCTCTGTCTTGAGATAATTTTAATGGAATTGTAATTTTCCTGAATAATAATAATTAGTAAAAAGTTAACTTGCTGTTTTACTGAGCAAAGTGAAATAAAATCAAAATGGACGTTCTGTAATTAATTTGCCTTTTAGATTGCTCACTTTTAAAAAAGTATAAATAAACAATGAATTTTACAAATTAATGTCTTAAGCATTTATTTTCCACTTGAATGATAGGTTTACTATAGCAGATCCTTTAAATAAAATACTCTATTAGATATTTAAGTTTTTTAATTAGAAATTGTACAAGCAAATAGATATTAAAATAATTACTTTTAACTTCTTCAAGAAAACAGTGAGGTCAAAAAATTCTCAGTGCTGGAGTGGTCCTTGAGGAAAACAGAAAGGATTTACTGTTTTCACATTGGATATAAAGTCTTTTGGGGCTGTTATTGATGTGATAACCAGTAACAAACACACTGTGCTCTTGCATAGGATACATGAGTTCACATAATCCTGATTGACTGGTGCCAGGTACAAGCTATCTCAATAATAGGGTGGAACCAAAGCGGCCCTGGTAGCTTGACTGGAAAACAGCTAAATTCTTCTGCATCAGGAATTACCTATTGCTATGAGATTTTTACCTGCTATAGGGATGGTGTCTGTCATGACTGACAGATAAATCAGATTCTACCAGGGAAAGTAGCTGTCCCCAGACCCCCATTCATATATACATTAACAAGAACAACACATATGTACACACAGAAACTCAAGAACAGTGAAAATGTCAAGAATGGGATTAATCTGAGAACAGCCACCAATGAGTTAGCGATCTGCAGAGGTATTACTCACCTTTGGTAGTTTGACTCGTTGTAGTCAAGACAAAAAAAGGGTAAAAGTCACCTTATCCTAACATGTCTAGCGTAGGTCAGATTAGTTGGACTCTAAAAATCTCTGCAGCTCAGATGCAGACAATGTATGTATCTAAAAAGAGGTGAAATGCCAATATCTGTAATTGTGAAACTGTTTAATGACTGTATTTCCACTGATGTCTATCACACAGGTATATTTTAAAAAAAGAATTGAAAAGTTAAGCCACACAATAGTTCATTCTTTCCTCTTGGACTATAGATACACACTTCGAGCTTGATGTACTTGCCATATACTGTAGAGTATGTACCAAATCCGTATTATCATTTCTATTAGAAATAACAGGTTTTATCACATGGCCTTTAGTTGGCTGCCCATAAATAAACCTTTGTTGACACAGCCACGTATTATTTCAGCATTCACATCTATTAGTGGTCAAGATGAAAATAAAGGAATGATCTCTGGTTGCAGTGCAAAGAAGCTGTGATAATGGTTTTCCATTTAGAGGAAAGGCAGAGGTTATGCATATTCAGGATTTAAATTTTCATTTCTTTCTAGTTTCAAGGTAAATGAAACCATTTCTGTTGTTTACAAGTCTAACAAGCATGTTCTCTGCATGCAAGCATGCTAGCATAACTCTTCTTATGAGAGAATCACAAAAAAATACATTTATCACATAGGATATTTATTCACGCACTAAATTCTGTGCAGATTTAATTCCTAGTATCCTGACATCTGTACGGAATCTTTGCCTATTGCTGAAAGTTTCATTCCTCTTTATGAACACTAAATGATGAAAGGCATATATCGCAGACAGCCTTGGGCAGATATTGCTCTGAATGGTTTACAGTATATATAAAACTCTTACGGAATGCACAAACTTTTGGCACCAGGAAGAAAATAGAGACTTTTAAAAATATTCCCATTCTACACTGAGATAAGCAGTATCATTTAGAAGTGTGATGCATTATTTTTCTTTCCAGAAATCAAAATACATGGCATACCTGAAAATCAGATCAGAAGATTCATTCAGCTCTCCAAAAGTGTGGGCAATCTTCTTTTGTTCTAAACAACTTTCCTTGCCTTACCCTCCCTTTTGTTCTTATTTTCATGAGAAATTCCATTTTGTACCTTTGAATTTCACTTTGGTACCTGTGGAAATTTTTACTTTTGAAAAATCAACATTTTCTAAGGACAAAGCTTTTTGTCTAGAACTTCCTCGGAATTTATTATCTGTTCTAAATTATTTATAACTGATAGTTTAGTAAGTAAATATGGCAAATATAATATTCCATAAGTGCATTTTTAAAAGTTTAGAGAAAATGGTTTCTTGTTATAATGACTAGAAATGCTTTGAAAGTATTGCCACTGGCAATAGTAATTATAAGATAGGCTACAAGATTAGAAATTCAGTCCACTGAGCATCTGTACCTAGCTATCTACGATCTTTCAAACAGCTGTAAAGGTAACGATGAAGTCTACTTTTACACGTATGTACCACATAATGTACTTGGATAGTGGATGTTGTTGGTTGTGGAGAAAAAAAAAAGTCAAATCACACTCTTTTATGTAATTCTCCTCCTATTGTAGATACGTGTATGGGTACCGCAGAGAAACAGGATGTCTCAGAATAACCAGAGCAGGGACTAATATAAGCTGGACCAGATGGAGTGGTTGATCTTCAAGAAATTCTGTTCTTGCATTGAGTTCTGTAGACATTATTAGGAACGGGAAATAGCTAAAACTTCAGTTGGAAAAACTTCAAAGGACTAAAGTTTTGGGTTTGATGAATGATTCAGATTTTTTTTAATTCAAACATCTGATCAATCACAAAGAGTAGAAATATTATGAAACCACTGCCTGCAGACAGCTTTTCAGTACTCGGTAATGGCTTAATTGTTCTAAAAAAAGTTTACTTTTTTTTTTTTTTTTTGAGCACCACATAATTCTGAGTGGGTACCAAGTACTTTCTGTCATCTCAGACAAATTACCTTACCGATCTGACCTATGCATCAGGATCCTCAAAGCTTCTTAGAGCCAAGATGTGGTTTATCCAGATTCTATTTTAAATCTTCAGTGTACTTTTTCTGTAAGACCTCTGACTCCAGCGATAAGAGCACAGAAGGATTATAGGTGACAGTTAATCTGATAAGTACATTGGTTTCAGTATGATTGTATATTTAATATCTGTGTATTCAATACCAAGTTATATTAATATATAACTTTACTTTCCATACTACTTCATATATTTTTAAAAAATTGTTACTAAATAGCGTTTCTGGATAATGTTTTTCCTTTTTCAAAAATTTTTTCATGACCCCTGAGCTTACTTAAAAATCTATTATTAGTGGATTAACTTTGTTTCATACGCTCTGATTTAAAACTGATACTTCAGCTAAATGGTGAATGTATAGATATCTCCATTGTATCGCTTTCAGCTTCAGATTGCTTATTTTGATTACTTCTTAGTTTCCTAAATGAAGTCATACTGATTCTGATCCCAAAGTTTATTGAAATAAATGTGAAACATTTCATTTATTTTGATGGATTTGGACTGAGCATTTATTTCATAAAATTTTGAAAGAAAAATACAGTAAGCAAAATTTTTCAATTAAACATGTTTAGTCTATTTTTTTAATTAAAGAAGGAATTATAATTAGTCGGTATTTCTAATTATCTAAGAGTACCTAGTCTGCATTTCTTTAAGGTTAATTCACTGTTATTTAACTATTATGATTCTAAAGCAAAATCTTTGAAGTAGGGCTACAGCATAAATGTACCCTCGCAGTGAAATAACAATATTGTCAACCCTATTTTTGAACTACCTGTTTGGGGTTTTTTGCAGTGCATAAGAGTATTAGAATTTGGTTTAGGGATTCACATAATCATATCTTGACTTAACTGGTTACCACAATACCAATTAAAAACCCTCTTTACCATCAATCAACATATTATCTATAAGTGCATTAATGTGATATGCGTTTATGTCTTCAAGGTCAAATGAAGTCAGTTTTATACATTTTGCTTTCTATTGCTTCCTGCAGTCTGAACTTCCCAGATGGTTTCCCCTGGGGTAACAACTAGTTTAGAATCCCAAAACCACTTTTTACTTCTGATTCCATCTCTTCAAATATCAAATACAATGGGCAGTTTAATAACTTTTCTGTTTATAGATGTTAGGCTGAAGCTGTTCCTCTGTCTTCCAGATCCTTTTATATTAATAAATTAAATTTAGATTTTGTCACTAGACAGATAATGATAGTAGAGAAATGTCATGCATTAGAAGAACCTAATTTAAAAAAAAAAATCATAACTCATGAATGGAGTAAGTAAACATCCAGTGACTCACAGTAGTGGAGCAGTGATTTTTCAGATGAGATGTATAAACATAGCTCCTAATGACTGAATATCTCTACAGGTTCCTTGTCACTTTTCTTCATGAAAAAATTATTGCATCAAATACTGGACAAACTCTGATTTGTATAGTTATGTCTAATGAATTTTATTCTATCAAGCATTTTAAATTTTAAGGGTTTAAGTTTTCTTCAAATAACTACAAATAAAATTATAGCTTTGTCATGACATCCAAGTCATCATTTTCACTGTTTAATCCAAAATTAAAAGAAATAACTATTATATCAACCTCAGAAGAAAGTGTAAAATCTAAAAAAAAAAAAGAAAATTCCGAGACTATTCTCAGCAAAGTTCAAAATAAAGAAGAAAGCTACTTTTCAGGGGGAATGGTAAAAGGCATCAATATAGCAGCTGTTCAAGATCTTTAATTAATAATTACTTATTAATGAAATAATAGTACTTTCAGCCTTTAACTTCTAAAGTCATTATAAGGACCACTTTACTGCCTGCGTAAAAAAAAAAGTCTTCCTTTTAGTTGTTTTCTTTAGATAAGTAAGGGAAGAGTTTGGAGCTAACAGGGCTAAGAATCAATCCACCAGAATATTCTATCACAAATCAGGGGAGAATAATTTACCTTTGACACAAAGAATATTTAGGTTTAGTTAATGTAGCAGTACTATAATAAAACTTGGGATATGTTAGTTTAAAAACTTTAAGGTACTTAATGGAAGATATATGTAGCATTTATGTCTTAAATATAAAGAAACTATTAAATCAACAGAATATGGTTCCTCAGTTTATTCTGGGGTCATACATAACATATATAGTTAATGGATCAAATAGTATATTTGATCATTTAAATACAAAAAGATTATTGAAGGGTACTTTTTCAGAGCTGTCTTCCAAGATGACACTGAAATATGTTTTTCACCCTGTAGGACATGCTTTCTTTTTTGTTGAATTAGCTTTCACTGATAAGAGTTAATCAGTTTGCACTTTGCCATTCGTGTTCTGTGCAAACATAACTCCCAGCTAGAACTTTTTCTGTGACTGTTTATAGGGAAAAAGTACCAATTCTGACATGCTCACAATGTGACAAGTAAATTAGAAGCTTAGCAAGTCATAACTCAAAGTTAAATTGTCATGGGCTGGATCTTGTGTAAGCGATCCAGCTATGTCATTAACAGGATAAACAAACGGTGTTTTCATTAAATTAGTAAGTTCCTGCTCCTCCTCTTTGAAGAAGATCTTTCAGAAGGATCCCAGTTGTCACTGATAAGACATTTGCCATACAGCATAACCACTTTCAGACAACCTGGAGATTTGAACTCCCTTCTTACGTCTTCATTTTGTTAGAGATCTGACTCTACATTAACTCACGTTACATTTTGATCAATGTTGGCTATTTAATTTTTCCTTGTCTTCCAAGGCTGGACCTACTTTGGCTGCAGCTCGGACTGGAGTCTTACTGCTGGTGGTGCAAGTGACTTTGGGTGCTCTACTAAGCTTCAAAGGCTCAGGCCCAGCAGGGTATTCAGGATGAGTTCTCCTCACTGCAATTTTATGGCATTTCAATAAATATTGCACTTTACAAAATTAAATATATTTTATATTCTATATCCTGTGTTCTATATTCCATATTAAATTATAATAAAACACAGCAATTGTTCCCTTCAACAAGAAATAACATTTCCTGTTATATTAAGGTACTTTTATTTTCATTTGGGATTTTTATAATACTTTAAACTGGTAAATTTTTCTCTTCTGTTTCAACCTCAGATCTTTCCTTAATTGATCTTGAAGGACATAGGACATTTTTACTCCTATTGTATTATAGACAGATGTCTCACTTTCTCAATAAATAGCTAATGTCGCAGTTATCAGTCTACAAAGCGTTGAGTATGAATCAATATCTCTTCGTTAATTATCTGAATACCACAGTTGTATAATCTAAATTTTCTAATTTACTATAGTAACAAAAAAAAAAAAGTATATAAATGAAGCAGTAGACATTAGTAGTAGGTATAGCAATGAAGGAAAAAAGAGGGAAAATCTGAGAATCTGAGACCACTGCATAGAGAAAAATCAGTACAGAACAATAAGTAAAATTGCCTCAGTGAGTGCAATTTTTACTGAACAAAACAATACAACCCCAAGTAAGGAGAACTTTTTCTGTAAAGGCTCTTGGTGTTTCTGAAACACACTGTTAACAACATCAGGAATCAAATATAATATGTCAGCTTAAATTTATTTTCCAGTCCACTGAATGTAATTAAAAATACATTTTGGTTCACACCCCTGCAAGTGCATGTACCTCAGAGAATTAAATTCCTTACCCACTTTTCATACAATGCAATATGCTTCCCTAGGGAAGAATTCAGGAAGGGATCATGTTGATGATTTACATGTTTTACAGTTTTACATACACAGTGATGACAAAGAGCTAGAAACAGTGTGGATTACCCTCCATGTAATTCATACTACTATATTTTTGCTATTAGGTGATAGGAAGTTTCATAGAAAGTGAGAAATGGATGGGATTGAAGAATCACAATAGATGAAGTATAAGAAAAGAAAATTATAGAGAAATAAATTTAGGTTTAAGAATACAGGTAAAAAAGGAGAAAGAGGAAGAGCACCAGAATTGGGCAAACTAGGGTTATGGGAGCATATTTGAAAGATTACTTGATGCAATCAACAGGTATAGAAAAGGAGACAAAACTAGGGAAGTACCTTCCCTCTTTGGTTGAGAATCACCATAAAATTTGAGCATTGGTTAATAGCCATTTAATACAATGGCTATATGTAATTAATATAGAAATATATATAATTGTATTTAATGGCTATTAATTGTATGGCAACCATTTAATTTTGCATATTCATAAAACTTTAAAAAATGCATTCATATGATATTCCATTTATCTTTAAAGATTAGATGTTTTCAAAGAAACTGAAGTTTTCAAACTTCTTCTACAGCCATGTTAGTAAAATCATGGATTGGAAAGATGGAATGGATCATTGTGATAATCCTCATTTGGCCTCCTATAATATAGGGCAACGGACTTTCATTTTAATGTTCTGATATTTAAATGAAACTTTTACAGACTCTTATTTACCAAACAGTGGAAATAGTTATGAGGTATAATTTGTGTCTATACCTCTTGGTCTGCCATTTGTCTTCCATGTAAAAGTTTTTCTTGACTTCTGCTCATTTGCATTTTACTTCTTTTATTAGATAATCCAAAGATTAATGGATGGGTTTGAGCACAGGTGTATAGCTCTGCAAGCATGCACATCCTTCTAACTCCTTACTAACACAACCTAATTCAATGATACTAGAATAAACAAGAGTTGGTATATTTGTTCACCTCTGTAAGTAATCATCCTGTCACTGGAGTTTATAAATTCAATTCTCACTCTTCCTTTTTACAGTTGTAAAGATCTGTGGAATAGGTTGAACCTCTTATCTTCTTGCGAATATTTTCCACCTGCAGGTGTATTATGATCCTCCAGTAAGTATTAGCAACATTGCTGATGTTTCTTTAGTATGTTGGATATTTTCTTATCACAGTATAACCAATGCACAGCTACAGATATCTCACAGTCTCTTTCTGACACCATTTCTCACATCTGATGCTTCACCCGTGAAATCTCATCCCACATCTTTGGCAAATGAGTCACTTACCTTGCATGATGAGACTGCTGTCCCCAACTCTTGAGTAACTTTGAATCAGTGATCAGTGTAACTCCGTTATGTACTCCAACATAAATACCAGTGGCCATAAACAGTTTATCTTGCCAGGATAAAATATGTCCCAGCAAAGTTACAGAATATTTCAAGTCAGTACATGATTAGATTTCCATTTTTTATGTTACCATCTGCAAGCACTACAGAGTTCTAAAGTAGGAAAAAAACACATTTATTTCCTTCCTGAAAGTGACGGCTTTTTCAAATGCTACAAAACCCGTATATAACTTAAGCACGTTACAGGATGACACAGCTTAGGTTTCTGTTGTGTTCATTTAGGTATTTTGTCTTCTAAGTTCTTCTTTACCTCTTTGCCCTTTGATTCAGAGAACCCTCATAACTAACAACAGCTGGAACTAAGTACATACTATCACTTTGCCTATGATAAAAAATCTTTTATTTTTCTCTGTTTTACCTCCAGAAACGAACACTTTAATGCAGTGAAAAATCCAAACATTGTAAAAGGAGGTATTAGTGCTGCATGGATTAAGCTGAAATATGTGGGTTTCTCATGCATAATTATAAGGCGGCATCTTGCCCAGACATATCCAAATACTGTAGCTCTTTCACACAAGATCAGACAAGGCTGTTAAATCACAGTTTATTTTTCTGTGAACCTATATCATCCCTTGGGCTGTTCAGGCTACAGTTAGTTTATTTTCACCTTTGAAGACTAAAACTTCTCTTTCTAGAACGTATTAAAATGGTTAAGGAAACTGATGAAATTCTACCATTTTGCTGGAAAGATGGTATTGAACTTCTAAATGTCTCTCAGTAATAAATATACGATATCTCTTCATGTGGTTTTCCACACAGAATACAACATACTGGATTTATCTCATGTTGGAATTGGAAAATAGAATTAGAAGCCAAAATTTCTTGAATTTTATGTGTTGATCAGATAAAGTTTACTCCATCTTCAGCCCTGAGAAATCACATAATTGTTGAGCATTTTCTTAATGTTCTCCCCCTGGTAATTACTTTCCTTGCAGAGCACTATGAAAGTTAAAGAGTTGCTGTGTGCTTCTTATTTTGTTTGCTTACCTCCTTGTTTCTTCAATAGACCTGTCTATAAATCTACAATTTTTTGTCAGTGCGCTATCAGCGAGCTAAAATTATTGTAGTTATGCCTCACTGATAGAATTGATAGCATGAATGGCTTGCCCTAGGTGAAGAGATGCTGTTGTAAAAAATCCCACAGGGAATCAACACAAAAAACCTGAATAAGGAGCCTACAATTCATATTTGAATAAAGATGGGGCAAGCTGCGAACTTTAGGTTTCCCATCTGATCAGTTTGCAAGTTGCACTTTTTTTCTTGTTTCTGAATACTCCATCTTCTGCATCTTGGCTATTTGAAGAAGAAACTTTGTTACACACTTGCTACAAGCATGAAGTATTCATGCAGCAACTCTGCCATAGTTTAAATATCAGAATTAACTACAAATCTGGTGTACAGGGTGGATTGTGGCACCACAAAGAAGATTTGTTCATGCCTCTTCTTCATCTTTTAATTTGTCTGTATCTTCAATTCATATATCAGGCTGTTTTCATAACAGAAGTAGGCCAGGACGCCTCATTTTCTTCTCTATTGGTCTACAAACAGTCAGTACAACTCCTGTGGGTTTATTGTTCTTTTCTGCTTACCTTCACCATTGCTCCCTTCATTTTTATTAAAATTTTACTTTCTCTTTACTCTTATCTTCTTTTCTTTCCTCTTTTTTTATATGCTTTTGTTCTCAGCACTCCCATCTATAGCTACAGAAGTGAAGAATCAAAACAGTGAATTTTGCATTCATTTTGAGACTGGGAAGTCTGCACATATCCAGTTATTTTTCCTCTTGTAATGTTTCAGAGCCTAGGATTTGTTCATCAGGTAACCCTGTCCCACACAGTTACAATTTCATCTTTAAAATGTATGGTATTTTAAAGTTTGCCTGGCTTTGTGCAACACAATTTTCAGGAGAGCTGGTTGCATTGCCAAACTTAGCGAATCTCCAGCATGAGCAGAGCCGCTCTGCAAAAGGTCTAAATATTAATGGAAGGGTCTGAGCACAGGTACATCACTACATGGAAAACAGGAATTACGGAAGTCCAGACAGGAATTTGAATGACTGGATCATCATAGCCAAAAAATCATCTGGTTTTTGTGGTTTGGCTATTCAGTTAATCTCATTATCTAGATGAGAAATTCTGTGGGAGTAAAAAGTTCAAAGGATCACAGACTGTGCACAGACCTGACAATAAAGGTACATATTTCTTTGATGAGGTGATGTGATAGTATTTGCCAAGCACTTTATGTAACCTCTACCAGTTCCCTAAGAACAGACTAAAAGGGCTGGATTTTTTTAAAAATCAGTTTCTCACTAATATCTGTGTTTCAAAGGGAAGACTTGGAATGAAAAATATTCATGGTATAAAATATTGTCCTTTCTTTGGTCAAGAGAAAGTTGTTATTCTTCTGCATCCCCATTGCTGTCTAAGGTGTGGACTATGAGCAATCTGGACATTTGGGCATGCCATGGACCTGGAGATTGTCAGCATTAGGAAGTAATTTGAAAGTAGTTTCTTGTAAACTAGCCAGATTGTGATGTGTTTTGAGACAGCCCAAAGATTTTCTGCATCAGCTGAGTATGAATAATTTCTGTTGTAAACCATGTCCAGACAACTCAGCAAATTATATTGAATAGTCATTAAAGATTGTAAGTAAACATGTAAGTACACACATAGTTTAACTAAGGATACATATGTGTATGTATCACATCACCATAAGGATACATATCAACTTTTGACTGACAGTTTGCTGCAGGATCCTCTCTGTTCCTGTCAGGAAATACTTGTTTCTTCAGGAACTGATATAGAGCAAGAAAACAAACAGTTTTATACACCCCATTGATATTCCACCAGCTTAAAGCATATAGCTCTGTAGAAATCATCTAATCTCCACTTGTTTATTTTACAAACAAGATGAAAAAAAAAAACGGTTACAGATATAACAATCAGCTCATCTGTTATGTCTGAGATTCTTCAAAGCTGAATTATAAAGCGAGCCTCCTGTCCCACCACAAATCTTAAATGTCTGTTATATGAATAAAAACGAGTCATTAAACAAAATAAATAAACCACAGTGCAAAACTGGAGCCATACGAAGTTCATCTAAACTCAACATAAGAGCTCAGCATGAGCACTATGAAAGTCAGGTTCACAGTCCATTTTAATGTGAACAAGGCCACCCTCCATTAACATATCAGTTTGTATAGATAACTAAGCCTCTAGGACTAGTTAATATAAAGCCACTGAAAATATACAGAATCAGCACAAAGTTCAGAGGCATCTGTCAGAGGATGCAGTGGACAGAGAATGTCAAGTCCTGAATAGCAGGATTCTCAAATAACATGATTGAACCTGCATTTCAATTCAGTTCTTAGACAGTGTATGTTCATAGATATTTAAATGAGTCAGGGAAAATGCATTCATAAGCACCTCCACACAGACCATCTGCTGCAGAAACCTCTCTTTCTGAAATGTCTTCCCTCCCAAAATACTTGTGTGCATGGGGGAGGCATTAGCTGACATTCACCGACGGTCTCGTTACTAAGGTTTCCAGCTGAACTCCTGTAGACGGCTGACAGCAATTCTGGCTTTTGCACCACAAACAAACAAGGATCAATGCCTTGGCAGGTGGAACTGCAGTCTCTTGGAGGTGGGGATACAGTCAAATGCCACAGGAAGGCAAAGACCATGCTCTGTGAATTCAAGGGACGTCCGTGAAAGCAGTTACAAATACTGGACCACGAGTCAGTACTCAGTGACATCAGTGAGACAAAGTCAACAATAGCAAATAATCACAACGTAATTTGTAAACAAATCATGGTAAGTTTAAAATTTTCAATAGAACTTTTACTATATGACCACGGAAAAGTTTCTGGGAGTTTTTAGGATTATGCATGAGGGCTGCAGATCAGCAGAGCGGGCGAGAAACTGCTAAAGTAGAGCAGATCCCTTAAGGGTAGACGTGGGTACCTCGGTCACCCTCCGTGAGGACTCCGCACGCTCCCCCCTGTGTATAACACAGCGATTGTCCTTCATTTAGGTAGTGGACGTGTCTGTTGTGTAGCTGTTCAGTGGTTTGATGAGCAGGGGTGAAAAGGCATGTTTAGATAAAGACACGGTAAATGTGCTGCTGTCGTCGTTCCTGGAGAATGAGAGTTCAGACTTAGGCTGGTGAAAACTCCAGTTTTATGGCGTGGAGGGATGCTTGTTTATGCAGGCCAGGCACTTCCTCTGTATGGAGAACCGCTGGTCTTGAGAACTCATAATCAACTCATTTGCCTACTGCTGGGCATCTTCCCACTGCGCATCGACTTATCACACAGCCTTGAACCAAACACCCCATTTTCCTTGTTGTCAGTAGGACTTTTACCAGGCTAAACAGTTGCAGGGCTGACAAAGGATCCTAGCAAACTTCTAGCATGAACAAAAGAAAAGAATACTTGGCAGTTTTTTTCAGTTAGTTGGCATTTTTGATCTTTTTTGTCTTCTTCAAATGAATGATGCTGTAATCATGTCATCATTAACTTGAATAAATAGAACTTTTCTAATGTATATAGTGACGTGTAATATTATGACACCACAGTTAATTTAAATTGTATTAATAAATGTAGTGATTTGGAGTAGCTTGTTGCTAAATCATCTCTGAAATTAATTAAAAATACAGGAACATTCCCTTTTTGTGGTTTAATGAGTACTGTGAAAGACTGTAAGTAATTTCTAGATGAGTACTTGTATGAACTGTATGACTTCCAAGAATATATAAAGTACAATAATATTTAGCTAACATTGCATTACTTAACAGTGAACAAAATTATAAAATTCTGGAAATAAAAGACTACTGTGAATGATAATGAGGGATCTGCAAGGAATTATGAGCAGAGAAAACAAAATTCTGAGGACTTTTTTTTTCTCTCTCAAATCCACTGTGTGGGAGGAGGAAAGTGGAGAGGGACTTTCCAAACTGTGGAATTTGTACGGGGGAGTTTGTTTTGATTTTACATTCTACTTAAACTCAAATTTTTACAGGATATACTTCTGAAAGCCATTCAGAAACACATATTTTTCATGCGCTATAGTCAGTGTTAATGAACATGGTTTTATGGGAAAAAAAAAATCCCCAAAACAAAATCCCACAAGCTGTGAGATGAGCAGCCAGTATTTTAAGACTCAGAATAAGGCAAATGGCTTTCTTATTCTAACTTGCAGTAAACCATAAATACCTGAAATGTCTCAAGGCTTGAAAAGTACTGTGGAGAATTTCTTTACCTGAATAAAAATGATCAGCAGAATTATTTTCTTAATTATAGTTCAAGCATCTGGTTACAATATGCATGCTGAAATAGTAGAAAGGTAAACTGTGATCAATGTGATTTTTAAATATACTGATAAAGAAAGGATGAAAACTCATCTTTAAAGGGAGTTAACTGAAAAGTCCAACTAACTTCCATCTGCGAAGTGAATCATATCACAAGGAATAAATGCCAGTGGGATCAGAATAACACAAAACTTAGTGGTAGCAGTAGTATAACAGCAAAGAAGATAGGACTTCAATATCATATAGAATGGTCAGAGATAAAAGATAAAATCTCCAGTTCTGAAACAGCCTGGCCTGCATCTTTGCGCAGGCATTGTTACAAATATTATAATTTTCTGACAGGGTGTGCTCTCACACTTTCCATGGGTAGGAAGCATATGAGTAAGCAACCAAATTTTACCTGTTCTCCCTCATCTATTGACCCACAGATATGTTTTCATTTTAAATAATTTTTAGATGTGTGATATTTCTGTTCCTTTTTTTCTTCATCTTGGTTAATTTATTTTACACATTGCTGAAACATATCCTCTGCTCAGAATACAGGGAGAACTTACCAGTTAACAAGTCAAAAGGCTGAGGCAACCACTGACGTTCAAGTTGTGCTCTTCGAGGTGCTGGTAGTCTACTGTAAACAGAAATGAACATTTAATACTTTCTCTGGTAATCACTTTGCTATGTGCTACTGGAAGTATTAATAACCTGCCCTGGTTTCAGCTGGGATAGAGTTAAGTGTCTTCCTAGTAGCTGGTACGGCGCTGAGTTTTGAGTTCAGTAGGAGAAGAATGTTGATAACACGCTGATGTTTTCAGTTGTTGCTGGGTGGTGTTTGGCCTGAAGTCAAGG
>JANZLQ010000060.1:15226911-15257298 GCA_026212715.1 Elanus axillaris
AACTTATGTCATTTGGGTGATTCCCTTCCCCTTCCCCTTCCCCTTCCCCTTCCCCTTCCCCTTCCCCTTCCCCTTCCCCTTCCCCTTCCCTCATGGAGCCACAACAGTGGAGTATTCTTAGCACCACACAGGGTTTGTACTGCACGTTGGCTGTCATTCCTCTACAGGCTACTTCGATTTCTCATCAATAACTGAGCAAACAACAGCCTCCAAAGATCCCTAATCTTTGGCAATGTCCAGGCTGACTAAATACACACGTTCTTTATAAACCATTTTACTTCTCCCATATGCTGCAGCTCTTCTCTAAAGAAGCGTTAACACTCTGAAAATCAATCTTCCCATTTTATGCTGCGGTCAACCTCAGAAAGAGTGGTTATTCTCAGTGTTTGATTCGCAAACATTCTCCGTAACCAACAATAACAATATCCGGCTGAGGTTTGCAGTCTGCACATAACTGTGTGTGCTCACACACATATATATACATACCATATACACCTCACTTCCAGAGGCGATAGCCACATGATATATTTCAAAGTCAAATATTTCTGATAACCCTCTGACTACAGTATAACTCCATGCCATGAGATTTCACCTGAGTTTATAATGTTAGAAGCCATCAATATTTTAAAAATAACGTTTGTATTTTATCCTAAAATAACTACAGACAAATGGAATGAGACATGTACCTTTTTTTTTAGTAAAATTCTTCAAGGTTTTGTTTTCAGAAAGGTAGAATTGTTATTAATCCATATTGTAACCAAGAATGATTTGTACATGATCAAACTTACTGACATGCTGTTTCATATTTTTGAAGGGAAAAAAAGAAGAATTTTCACAGAAATTGAATGGGGACATGGATCCACTAAGAATCCCATAATAGGCAACCCTCAAGCATGTGGATTTCGTGGGACACAGGCAGAGTTCATCGGCAGGTCTGAAGGACAGCCATTTCATTAAAGTATAGCTTTCTAGGTAATTCAGAAGCTTTCAAGGCCATATTTGTCACTGTCCATGAATTAAAATTCTCTGGAGATTTAAGATCAGATTTATCGTGTTGAGAAATTAATAGACTTCTGACGTGAAGAAAGATAATATATTTCATAGTCTTTTCAAAATGACTGTAGCTATTTGGAGTCACTTAAGATTTTGCATATTAGAATAATCTCTTTGGGGAAAGATTAGTAAATGGCATGCAAGAGAAATACTCAAGGCATGCATGGGTTCCAGATCAAGCTACTGATTATCACGTGGATGTAAAAACGAGGCATAAATAATAGGATATCACAGTCATGCAACTATGTACTAATTGCAAGATATTCAAGAAACTGAAAAGGTTACTTTATTTTGCTATAGAAACATTGCACTAAAGAGTCATATGGTTCAAGCACTGCATCTTTGACTTTAATCTGTATGAGTTTGCAATAGCTGAAGGTCTGATTCATCACATTTGATTTCCTGTGGATTCTGGGTCTTAGTTTTAATTTAATTGTTCAACCATAGCATTACAATAAAGTAGCTGATTTATAGTAAGCTCATTACTTCTAGACTGCGTAGTTTAAATTTTATTTCCCCTAAATAGAGGAAGCCTTCTCATATAATGAATTCTCGCTTACCTCCGATAACAACTAAAATCCATTAACTTCATTGAAACTACTCATGTACAGAACATTAAGCATGTGTATATGATTTTTGCAAAATGGATTTAATTTTGTTCTCATTAAACTACAGGATTGGGTTTTTTTGAAAAGAAGGGGAAATTGGGATAAGTTTTTGAAACCTACTTGTTTATTGCATTTTGTCCTAGTAAGTCAGAACAAGCAAGACCAAGGAATCATATGGGTTTTCAAGATTATTTAACTGTCTGTTTAGAAATAGAAAATAAATGATAAAATGTGTTCTGTTATGTAATATATTATATTACGGATACCTTTATTTTAAATATTCCAGGAAATAGATTGATCAAGGATGTTATATGATATATATACACTCTGCAATACAGAAACTTCCACTTTGTTTGGGATGTGTATTTTCTTGCTTTTTTATGCTGAAATAGTAAGATGCATTTTTCTATTACCTGACAGCTTTAAAATGTGAACTTAATTAAAAGGAAACAAATATTCTTTTTCTTTAGGGTTTTTACATTGTTTTTTTCATACCACACAGTTCAGACCTAACTCCAGATCACAAACTCTGAAGTGCTACAGGCATTCTCATAAACAAAGTTTTTGACTTGGCAGATACAGTGTGAAATCAAGTATTTTGCTATTGAATATATTGGAGCTGGCTTCCATTATCTGTGCTTGGAAGATTTTCTTTTCCATATTATTTCACTTATTTGCTTTTCCTATCTCCAAAAACCTAGCAGGGTGTACAGAGGCCAGTTCATTTAACAGCGTTCATTAAACATTGTTGAGATTTTGAGCAATATTGCACATGAATGTGCTTTTGCACATGAAACTATTCAAAACGTGGCAGCCAAGAAGTGCTCTCTGTGGAGTCATAAGCTAGGTGATGAAGGGAAGATATGAGATTCAGCTAGCCTGGAAAGACCCTCGGCTGGGAAGCAATGAAAAGTTTTTAAAATGAGAGGCACTGGATAAAACCCAAAAAAAACCAACAAAAAAAATCATTGCCGTTTTCAAGATAGTAGAAGAATTGACAAGGAATTGCTAAAGCCTTCAAGTGTATAGCACTGAGCCAGTAAACAGCTCATGCTGCTCAGAGGGAGTGCTCGGAGTGAGGGAGGGCAGGCTGAGAACTCGCTGTAGGGTGCTGCGCGCGCGTCCCCGAGGGAGGACCAGGCTCCCTCCTGCAGAGCAGCTGGGAAGAACCTCCACTGCCTTGGCATACACAGCCTGCTAATCACTTCAGCAAGGAAGCTCTACGCTTTAATTTAAACTGATCGGGGCTCACACTTCAAAAATACACTTCGAGTAAGAGTTGATGTTGCAGGTAAAGGTCCTTCCTATGAGTCACGGGAAACTGCAGAGATGTACTAAGTCCCCTGCTTATGTTGATTCAAGGTCTTACCTCTCCTGATGCTGGAAGAGAGGCATCTCAAGAAAGTTCTCGAGTCCGTAATGTTGCGCATGAAAGATTCATTGGGGGGATGGAAAAGAAGGCAGAAGTATGCATAGCTTAATGCACTTAGCTATCCAACTTATAAAAGAAGTTGTACTTTTTAATTTCAAAATATTTGAACCGTCCTGGGAACCAGGATTAGGACTCAGGGCTATCCTAAATGAATTGCATTATCCAATGCACTGTGAAATCTGTTATGCTGTGCAAGACCAAAGGACCTGCACTATTTTAACATTGAGTATGTTGACAACGTGCTGTCTTGCACTCAGTAAACAGGATAGCTTGCATTCCAGAGGTACCCGTGAGTGCCTCAGCCAGAAATCCTCTTGAAATAACAAAAAAGAAACCGTAGAATCCATCTAAATTAGATGTGAATTCTCAGATGTACTCCTGAGCTGTAGCAGGAATCTTGGTGTGGGCAAAGAGGGAAAAAAAAAAAAAAGAAAGAATATTCTGTGACTTGGTACAGATTTGTTTCCAATGTTTTGGGTGGGAATATTGCATAGCAAAGACTTTTAATCTCTCTGGGAAACTACAAAATTGTTAAGTATTTTTCTGACTCTTCATCCATTAAAACATTTTTTATCAGTGGATGAAAAATCCAAAGCTTTTCTCTAGCTTCAAAGATTCAGGAAGAAGTTGGAAGAGGCATTTTTACTGTACAGCGATAATGAAACAGAATGTGTCCCAGAATGCAGCTTTAAATTACAGAAATACCACATTTGCTGCAAAAATTATATAGTAGCCTAGGAAGGAGAGGAGTGAGGAATTTTTCCAGTTACTGATTTGTGCATCACTCAAAGGTATGAATATATTTAAACTCCATGTAAAATGCCTCTAAAATACACTGTATTTTACAGTTCAAGTTTGCTATTAAGTGGAGGAATTTAAAATGTCCTTTCATCTGATACGATATCAGACTGTGTATGAAAATCTAGTCCAAACGTCAGATAATGCTAAAGGATGATCAGTCTTCCCCTGCAACCTCAGTACAGAAAGGTAGATACCTTTGATCTTCCATTATTTACTCAAACTGACAAGACTTTTTTAGCTCCTTGAAGACAGAGCAGATTTCAGTTAAATTCATGTCAGGGGCCAAGGCTGAGCCTTAACCCCAGCTGGGGATTGAACTCCAACCTTCCAGTGCAAGGATGCGGTTGACGCCAGGTCACTTGCTCAGGCTTGTGTCACGTACAAAGGTGCATGCGGCTATTCCACCAGACTAGATTTATCTGCTCATCCAGTTTAACTATGCCTCTGAGTCAAGCCCATAGAAACTGTAACATCCAGCCCACTTGGAGCTGTCTTCACTTTTATAAGACACTTTCTTCCTCGACAGGTATATTGACCGATATATTTTTGAGAAGATATTTTTTCTAAAAGCTGTCTTTTATGCGACAGCTCCCATCATCAGCTGCTCTTCGTAAGAGTATCATACTCCATTTGGTTTTAATAATTTAAAAAACAGAGTCTTCCATTTAATTCCCTGTTTGCCATTCTGAATTGATTTCTTGACTAGCCCATCTTAAAAGTTAGTTACACCAATTCCCACCTTGCTCACTTCTTGATCCTCCTTGTACAATCCGTGGTCCAACTACCATTTCCAATGCCAGGTTTGTCTGCATCCCAGCTATCTCATACTATTCTGGTTTTGCCTGCCCTTCCCCTGTGAGCAGAGCTGCTGGACTATACAGCCTTCCAGTTGTATCTGAGCACAGGGAGCTAAACATCGGTCTTTGAGAGGGCAGAACAGGTTTTAGCAGTTGTAACTGCTTAGACCCTCTTGGGACACTGATCCTGCTCTGAGCTTTTTTTTGACTTGGTGACAGTTCTTCATATTTGTTTTACCTTTTTTTTTTTCTTACTGTTTGCATCTAGGGTGGGGCAGGTGAGGTAGTTTTCTCAGGACACCCTCTTCTGAAAGACCCGAGAGCACCCCGTTTCCTTATGCTGTAGCATCTGTTAACATACACATGCTTATGGTTTCAGCTTCTGCATTATGCCCCTAAACCCCATAATATTAACTTAATTTAAATGCAAATCCAACTATAATTTGCAGAGCTGATAGAAATTATCCTCATGATTGTCAGATTAGGTCAGATTCAGAAGAAATAGTTCTGTATTATAATAGCACTATTTCTTGCCTTGTCCCTTGCTCCACTTCAATATTATCTCCGTTTCTGTCCTCCTCCTTTACTGAAATTTGACCCATTTCAGCCTCCTTCCTCAATATTCATGCTTCATAGAAACTTCTCCATGAACTCCTGCTGTGTTGTTAACAATGCCAGTGTCAGTGAATGAAATCTTGCATTTACCTCCGGAATCCAGAAGAGGAAAGTTTGGCCCATCAGGACATTGCAACAAGATCAGCAGGAGTTCTCCTTGTCTCAGGAAGGGATATGGTACTGAGTCCACCAGCCATGTGCACAGCTGAAATGTGTAATGCACTGCCACAGTCAGCAATGAAGCAAACTTTGCTCAACTCTTTTCAAGAACAGAAGANNNNGGGGGAATTAAAAGGGAGTGGGGAGTGGGGACACATTAAAGTCATTGTGATGTGAGTTGATTAATTATATCTGTTTGAATCTCACAGGGCTAGTTAGACAAAATGGTTATCACTTTGCCATTAAAGTTTTTCTATAAAAAAACTGTTGAAGAGCATTAATTTGTGTGTTTATAACCTATGGGCTACATGCTGCTATTGAGCTACTTGTTTAATTCCTGCATTGTAAATTAAGATTTTACATGATGACAGACAAAATATAGCCTTAACTTTCCCATCATCAAGTTGTGTTTGTAGCGAAGAATAAATAGGATAAATCCTTTGATCAATGAGAGGAGTTCTTATGCTCAGAAACAGCATTAAGTTACAGTGTGAGCTCTTGCTTTCATGTGGGAGATATGAATACGAAGATAAAATGGAACTGATCTTTTTTATTGAAGGGAACTATTCATCCAAGCGCTGTGTTGCACAGTTTCTGAGGGCTGCAAAGAGTAAAATTCTTTCCTGTTCAACTGTAGGTCATAAGCGATGAGAAAAACCTCCAAGGATACACAAAAGATGTTGGTCAGACTGAGTAGGATCATTATACCAACTCTTACTTGGTTCAACTGGCAAAACAGAACACCGGCCAAGTCCCACAGATGCCAAGAACTGAGAAAGAAGGCTTTTGATGCACAGTCTACTCTTATGATTTTAATTTGTATTTATTTAGGAAATGTATTACAGACAGCTATGGAGAACACTTTCACAATACTGTATTTCATTAGAGCTATGTTCTGAAGCTGATGCAATCTGGGCATGAGCTAAAAAGACCATGAACAAAATAATTCAATCAGTAGAGCAAAAGACAAAATGTGCTTATTCAGTGGTTTCTTAAAAGGACAAACAAACCATATTTTTGTTGGAAGTAGCGTGCAAATTTCACTTCTTATTAAAAGAATTTTTTGGGTCTTTTTAATCTTTAAAAAAAGTGGAATGGAATACATTTATAGTTCCATCCACATGGAAAAATACAAATTCATATTTACAGCAGGTGATTCTCAGCATGTTGCTGGAAATACTCTGCATATTTCCACATAATTAGAATAGATATTTGAAAGTTTTAATAACAAAATAGGTGAGCAGTTTTCAAGCTGTTTAAATGTAGCTGGCAGCCACCAAAAAGAAGACAGCAAGATTTTGTTTGTACATACACTCGGAATGACACAAAGTCACTCGGCATTGGAGATCAGACTCCAAATGGCAGCTATTTGTAACTCTGTAGCATTAGTACCATTCTGCGTCATTCTGCAGGACTCTGGGACATCCTACCATGCTTTGAGACATTAACAACCCCGCCACAAAAAGGCAGAATTCAACACTGCAGAGATTCAGACAAAAATAAATGGTATCTGATAAACATTCCTATGGAAAATTCTGTGAATATGTTGGTTTCCCCTGAAAGGACAGTACTGATGATACTCATCTAATCATCTGAGTCTGAGCTAGTCCCTTCAGGACTTCTTCACAACCAGTGGAGAGAAAAAAGAAGTTTCAGGACATGATTCATCTAAACCATGCCCCTCTAAAAAAAACCCAACCTTCAAAAGAACACTGAGGTCAGATATATTGTCTCCTGAGAGCTTCCCTCTGTTGAAGGTTTCTTTGATGACTGGTTCAAATTTAGAACCATGTTTGGATGAGATAAATGCCTCATTATGTGGCCAAGAGCATCAGGTGCAAGCTCATTGATCGATAATTGTAATTGTCAAATACGTCTATTCTTCTGCAGAAGTTTTCTGAGAAGGATCAAATAAACTTTCACAAAACCAGAACTGATCACAAAGATGTAAATCACCTAGGTGCTTAGTTGCTACGAAAAACTGGCCTTTACAATATCATTCCACTCTCTGTCTTTCTGATAGTGTAAACCAAGTTTTTCTTTGAAGCCAACCTTTATGCCAATTGTTCCCGGTGGGGAAAATTTTCAGACAGTTTTAAACTTCCCCAGTCATCCAGATCTCTCACTGGCAGTGCTAGAAATGGTGATGTCAACAGAGAGCCTGAAGGTCTAATAGGAGACAATTTTTATTTGTTGTATCCGTTGCAAGTAAGAAAAGCACACACAGAAGCATTTGTATTCCACTTTGATGATTCACTAATTACGTCTTCCTGCTGGTCAGGTTAGCAGAATGACAGTGGTGGCAGAAATGTTTCTTGGTGATCTCTCCTGAAGTGAGCAATTTAGGTATTTATATCACCCATGAGAGTTTCACCCCTCTTCCTAAAAAGATAAATTAAGCAATGGTTACTTTGTAATGCTGGCTATGCAAAACCTTAAGGGAGCTTCCTTCCTTCTTGGGAGGTTGGAAGGACGTTGGCATTAGTGGTTATGACTACCTCATTAGATTTCACAGGCAGGGGCATATTAAAATGCCTAGGTAGCAATAGGCTTAGTTCTACAGAAGAATCTGAAGACCACAACCTTGGTCAGAGTCCAAGTTCACTTAAAATGCTGTCCCCGAACGAGGATCTAAGTCATAGGCCAGTCAGGACAGATTTCTTAAGGGAAGTGGTTTACCATAATAACTTCATAGCAGTGTCACATCCAAAATATTTGGAAAATGTAATTCTAACCAGTAACATCATTATGAGATGTCATGAACTGCTTTGTATAAGAGTGATTCAAACATCACAGTTTGAACAACAAAAGGAAAGAAAAAAGTTAGCAAGACTGCTATCCTATATGAGAATGGGTTTTTTCCCCACTGCTTTTAGCATAAAATGGGATGAGGAGTAACTCATATTTATCCTAAGCTTGATCCAACGTCCAATGAAATCAGAGGCACCGTTGCTATTAATTTCATGGGTGTGTCCCTGAGCATTAGGGATCAGGACAAGTGGACCTCTGCTTGTGTTTGGGAAAAGTAGTTCCCCCTCCTCAGTATCCATGCACCAGCCCTTGAAGAATAAAGGGAACAGAAAAAACGTTGAGAGCTGGCTGTCATGGCATACTAGAAGGATTGACAGTGATTTGGTTTTTTTCCTAGTGGCAGCTAACATATCTCAAATCCTGGAAGAATTAAAGTACTCTGCTCTTTGTTTGCTTTTCCTGGTAAACACTCTAGCAGTGACTAGCTGGACTAGTCAAATGATAACAAGTACAGTTCTGCTTGGGTTATGAAGCCAAGCCAACTAGCAGTAACAGGGACCCTGTGTCCATCACATTACTTACAGTATTTATATTGAGTATTTTTCCCTGACTGCAAAACTTATAAGGTGTTATTAATATTAAATAGATAACCAGGGGAAAGTAATGCAAATTGAGAGAAAAAAAAACCATCCCCACGAAGTTCTGATTCTCATTTCAGTGGCCTATAGCTGGGGCACAGAGTCTCATATCATGCAATTCAAAAGCTACCTAAATGTTTAAAAATGTATCTAAGTAAATGAAAAACAAATGTTAGATATTTCACTATGGCTAGGTAATTCACACAAGATTTGAAACACATAAACAATTACATAAGATTACCCATACACACACACTACAGGCACAGACACTCCCACCTAAATATTTGCATCCTTATGAACTAGTATTAAACTGAAATTGCTCCTTATTAAATCTACAAATGATGTTATTTCATTTGTTACCTACACTTCCATTATAACAGAACACTGTGTAGCTGCTGCCTCCACACTCATCATCTCTAGGTGAAATACCGGTAATCAAATTAGTCAAAGGTGTGCTAGGAACTCCCAAGTTTCTGAAAATTTGGTCTGTTCCTCAGGACAGAAACATGAATTTCATAGTCACTGAGAAAAGAAATAAATATGTCACAGGGCTGCCACAAGCAATCACTGCATTTAACTTCTCGGACCAGCTGATACACACCCACATGGTACGCGGGGTGTGGTGGTGCATTTCTTTCCCCCTCTCCAGGCTGATCTACGAACTCTGAAGGCTCGCTAGGCCTTAGCAAACGTGTAACGAGTCGGGCAGTGAAGCGACCCTTGGCTGTGCCAGGAACTCTGACACAGCTAAGAGAGGGAATTATGCTGCGTGTCTGAAGGACTCTGCTGCCCGGCGCAGGCGGGGGACGGGAGCAGGGAGAGCCCGTTCTCATAACGACCTGCAGCCAGTGCTCTCTCCTAACAACCTGGAGACATCACAGTCCTTCCCCGACAGCCTTGGGGCATCCCATATCGGTGTTTTCAGTTATTCTCCAACAGTCGGGGAATTTTCCAGCGCAGCTGGGATTCTAGACATTTGTTAATGATGAAAGTCAATCATCTCCCGAAGCTATAAACAGCGGTACTGAGTGAGGCCCTTTGGGCTCTCCTGGACCGCAGCGGGCTGAGACCAGCATCCCCCTCTGAGCGGGATGCCTCTCGGAGCTCCCAACCTCTCCTATCTGCGAAAATCAGAGGTCTGTTGCCAAAAGTTGACACAACCTGGGCTGATTCTCTTCACTCCTTGAGGCTCGACCCTTCACCCACTGATACAAACGCTGAAGTATTCGATATGCATATATTCGCTGACCTCGAGGGCAATTTTTAAGAGGCATACCTCTTTTCCTCTCTCTTTTATTCTCTATTACTCTCTTGTATGTATTTCTCTTAGTGTCTTTAAACAAGTGTGTACTAACCTCAATAGGCTATAGTAAGTTATAGCAAGTATATTGTAAGTTATTAAGTAATTTACAGCAAGTATAAGATATTATAAGTTAATACTTTCAAATTTATACTTAAATTACTGTTGTGATTTTTATTCAACTATGAATGAAATTTAGTCTGCTATTTTACTCATAATCCCTTTAGATATAAACAGTTGACCAAGTCTGGGGCTAGGAGTCGCACCTAGACTCTGACAGGAGTTTGGAAAGCAAGGGGGTCTTCTCTGAACCTCGTAACTCAACAGGAGGGTCTCCCTTAGCCTTTCCCACATTTCCTTTTACCCTACTATGTTTTTGATCCCTATATACATAAGGTTAGTTTGATTCTGATTTAATTTTCCTGTGTGCATTTTTTCCAGGTACTAAGTAATAGAGTGAACCTTGCCAGCAAATTCTGTGAAGTTGCGCTTCTATACAAATTTCTATTAAATCATTTTGCTATTGCTTCTGCAATTGAAGGTGATTCTTAAGTCATCCAAACCTCCTTCCCATTTTTAAATTCCCCCCCGCAACATGGGGCCCGTGCTGGCCTGACTTGGTTCAACTTCTGTTTGGCCATTCACTTCAATGGCATCCAGATTTAATTTGAGGCATTGAGTATTCAAGTGTACTCACATTTACTTCAGTAAACCTTTGTTTCTGTATAGCACCTTTCGGTCAAAATAGTTCTGGTCCTAAAACAGACTACATATACATGGCAGACAAATAATTAAACAATGCTGCGTGCTCCGAGTAAATGCATAGATACACTATCAGAAACGTAAGGTAAGAAAAAAAGATTTGGGAAAAAACTACAAAAACTTATCAGGGCAGTATTTCATACCATTTTTATCAGATGTTTGGATACATTTGAGTCATCAAAAAATCACATCACAGAATTTTCTGTGCCTTTTTCCATGCTACTTTACAATGGGTGCTGAACTACTCACAGCTAATAGCCCAAGATAAATCTCAGCTAATCTTCTGCCTGCACAAATTGACATAGTTCAAATTTGAATAGGACTACAACTATGTACTTTATTTAAAGGTCTTGTCTACTATTACCGGAAGATAAAATACTAGGTTATTATCCTGAAAAGGACATGTTACATATGATAATAAACGAACAATAGTCCGACCCCCTGCCCAAAGCTAGGGCAGCTCTGGGGTCAGACCAGGCTTCTCAGGGCTTGGATCAGTCGGGCCATGAAACCTTCCAAGGATGGAGATGGCACAACCTTTCGGGGTGACCTGCTCTGCTGCCTCACTGTCCTCGTGGCAAAACAGTTTCTCCTTATGCCCAAACTGAACCTGTTGCAACTTGTACCGTGTCTCTCGTCCTCCCGGCCTGCGCCGCTGGACAGAGCCCAGCTCTGTCTCCTCGATGACCCCTCGTCGGTGTTGGGGGGCTGTTAGGTACCCCTGAAGTCATCCCTTCCCCAGGATGACCCAGCCCAGCTCTCCCAGCCTTTCCTCACAGGGAAGTGCTCCAGCCCCACTGCCTTGGGGGTCTTCCTCTGGACCACATCATTTCTGTTGATCAAAAAATGTTCTCTTGGGGAAGTTGAATCTTTCCTTTCCCTATAAACAGATATTTAGAAAAATCCTTTCAGAAGTTGTCTAAATTTCTGTGAGTCCGGGTTCATTAACTTAGGTCACTCAAAGTCAAGGGCCTGTAGATGTACACAGAATATTTAAACACCCAACGAAAATATACAAAATCTTTAAACTATAGTTTTGCCTTATAAACAACCATAAATTTCAAAACTACATACATCCTATTCCAAGTACAAAACTACATAGGCAAATGGCTGCAACTGCAAATTACACACTTATACATACACTGTGCATTCCCTCAAAACAGTTTAAGATGCTACATTATTTCGTTGGCACTTCTCACAGTTAACTCTACCCTGAAGCTCTTCCCTTCAGTTCTGAATCCTCAGAGAATTTTTGCCACTCGGTTATAAATAGCTGGTAATTGAGCTAACTGTGAAAATGCTGACACAACAACGCTCGTGGGATACAGTTAAAATGAGAAAGACCCCGGACTGTGCAGTCAGTGTCACTTGTGTATATGTATTCAGTCCCTGGGGAGCTTTATGGTAGCATGTAACTGTGGAATACATTTAAGGACCCAGAATAGAAATCTCAGTTGAGAAAAATGGAAAACTCATGTAACAATAAAAACAGTTAACTAAGTGAATGGTTACTATTATTAGTACAAGGAAGATCCTTCTTGTCATTGTAAGTAATTTTTCAGTCATTAGTGCTAACAGGAAACAATAGCAAAAATGTGTTGCTTGCTGTCAAAATTCAGAAGAATTCCCATGGTTGGGTATATATTGATTCACCTAACAGCCTTTTGGTTTTTTTTTCAGGGGCATACATATGCAAGAAATAATGATTTTGCAGGGCAAAGACTAACACTGATTTATTCCCAGAGGTCAGAGAGCACTGGCGTTAATGGAAACGTTTACAAGAATGAAGGTCACAGGATTTGGTGCTGTGCCAAGAACAGGAGTCTCTTCTCGTCCGTGATGGACCTGCAGCTCTTTACTGCAACGTTGTGTTGAACTCACAGGCCAGGGTGCTGCCTGCTGTGTGCCTTTGATCCTCCTCCCAGACCAATTAGCAGGAATGCGTTGGAAGGGAGCTAAAGCATTTTTTGTCCCTAGCCGAACCACAGAACATGGAAATATTAAGGGATCTATGGACAGCTTTGTCTCTCTTGGCTCTGCTGCGGCTGTCTTTATTAGCTGTGTGGAGGGTGAGCGTCAGTCCTCAGCATCACCTACATTTGCCTGCAAAGTCCACGCTACCTGACCTTGAGGGTGAGCCAGTACCATCTTTTCAGAGAGTTTCCTCGCCTGGAAAAATAAATGATCCAGCGGAAAATGTGCAGAATCAAGAAGTTTAGGCTTAAGCAAGGAGCTATAAAGCTCTGGGACAACACCGCCATGACTCACTGTTGCAGTTCAAAGAGGAAGGAGCAGATGGGAGAATCTGCTAATCTCCTCTCCAGTCCTTGTAACTGGTGATAAACGTGGAAGACTGTCTTCAGGCAGCAGCAAAGGTCTCAAGTGGTCTTTCAAATCATTCTCTCGGAGACAGTAAATTCTGCACCTTAGCCAAGTTTCTTTCCCTCACAGAAGTGACTAGTGAGATCAGACAGCTCTATTTCTGATAATCTACCTCAGAAATTTCAGCTAGACCTAGAAATTCGGTGTAATAAGCATTCAAGTACAAGAATAATATCTTGAATCTTCTCATTATAAGACAACCTGTGAAAAAGAGAATCAGTAAGAGGAATATGAATCCCTCTCTTCATTTCAGCACAGCTCTAATAATAGTATTTTCAGAAACTCTTACTATTAGCAGTAAATTAAATTCTATGATTAAAAGTATCTAGATAAGACCAAATACTTGGTTCTGATGTTCACAGCGCTTGAAATAGAAGTCCATTAAAATAAGCCTGCAGTTTAGCTGGGCATATTAGAAGATACAATAAAAATTAGAAGAGAATGATATTGTGGTCACTATGTATAATGGTATACTGGTTTGATACACTCATTTTTAAAATGGCATCTTACTTGCTGTCTTTATTTACAGTACAATGCCTTATTATTTGCTGCTCCCATCTCAAGTTCTTGAGATGAAGTACTTGGAATATGTTACTCCGTTTCACCTTATTTGAAGGCAATTGGTCTCTGAAAAATATGGGGCAGTTCAATCTCACATTTTAAACAATGTATTATATATAAATAGAATTGAATTTCCCAGCATTGGAGTATTGTTAGGGAAGCAAAGTAGTCCTTTTTTTTTTTTTTTGATATGCCCACGGGATCTTTCCAGATTTGCAGTAGGTTAATTCGTGTAATGCCTACGACAGCGATCATTGACGTTTCTATTCAAGTGATGGTGCCTGTGAACCTACCTTAGATTAGGGCTCTCTTCTGGGAAAAAAAACCCAAACAACCACTTGAATTCTTCTTAGGACTTATTTCATATAAATAAACACATGAAAAAAGCACATATGATAAATTATCAAACTGCTCCATCAACTATATGACCCACCCTGTCAAAGTCAGAGCATGATTTCTTGCTGGCATAAAGTAGCCCAGAATCTCAACCATGACTCTTCTATTTCTTCACAACAATATGAATTTTCTAATGGCATATTTATTGCACACTCAAACTTGACATTTTAGTAGGTGAAAGGAACAAGGCACATGTTTTCATTAAAACACATCTTTTTGGAATTGCATGTAATGTTATCCTGTTGGTTGTGACATTTTTCAAAAACATTTATTGTGCTCTTCAAAGCAGTACACCAATCCAAACACACTCTTTTCAGTAAATTTTAATTAAATTAAAGTTATTGTTTAATGATGTTCAAATGAAGTGTTGTATGACACATGCTTTTCAGTCCCTGATGTTCTGAAAAGCTGTTTTGGATAAGTCTAAAGAGAACCTCTATAATATTGCATTTATCAACAGAGAATGCCATAAAGCAGTTAGTCACAGCTCAAGAGACAGCAAGCAGAGACAGTGTCAAAGTCTCAAAAAAATAAATTTCAGAAGTGAAGAAACAGAGCTAAAATAGTATCTCCTGTTTTTAAAAAGTGAATTTGTTTGAGTGCAATATGAAGGAATCTGAAATATGCACAAAATACTATTCACATTTTTTGAGGCTGAAAAATATTTAACATTTTCTCCTCGTCTATTTTTTTTCTTCTCCCCCAGGAATGTTTATAGACAAAATAAAAAGAATCAGTGATATTTGAGTGAATGTGTGTTTAGGTACATTGTTTGCACAGATAGCTCCTTAGGATCACAAAAAGAAAGCCAAAAAGGGGTTTGAGAGATAATCTGCCCTGTTCCTCTTCTCCAGGTTAAGATAACCCAAATACACACCATTCCTCCTATGGCGATCATGCTGCTGAGAGCCTAGGAGCCACTTTATGATTTCAGAATTCAGATGGTCAGAGACTGACCTACGTGTCACTGACACTGTCACAAAAAGGTTCCAAGGCCGTCCTCATTGAAGATACTTCGCCAAGCTTCAAGAATAAGTTTCAGGATGGACTGAGAATATGAAATATTGACAATAATTATTGTAGTGAAGAGTTTTCAAATAGCCCATGGATTGAAAGGTATTTGGAAAGAAACATTTTGCTTAATGCATTTGTAAATATTTGAGCCTGTTCTCAGCCGTGAGGAGATACACCTTGGTAAATGCATTGCTCTTGTATTCATAGTGCACTGTAGGGCTGGCAGGTTCTATGCTCTCATTTTTTTAAAAAAATGCATCAAAATCTCAGATATCATTTTCATGAAAAGGAATATGGTTGTTGGTGGGCCAAGCATCAATTCTGGTTTTGTTAGATCTGTTCTTCATAGAATTGTACAATATACAGACTTGGTGTTTGTAAAGAATCTGATAGAGCTTTATCTCTTCAGAATGCCTTGACGAAAAGAAGTTGAGATACAGAAATGACATCCAAAACCAGACAGAGTTTGTTCTTTTTAAAGATGAACAACAGAGAGAGGAAAAAATATCTTTCTCCTGTACATTAAAGCAACACTGTACTAAAATACACAAATATCACCATATTCACATTACTGACAGCATTATCAAGTATTTGAAAAGACGGAACAACCCTATATCAATGACCTAAAAAATCAATAGCAGCTTCATAATGTGCCATGAAACTGTCATTATATATTATATTAAAATCCAGGGGAAAAAAAGCCAATTTTCTGGAAAAAAAAACTGTTAACTAAAGTGTTCAAAGAAAAAAAGAACAAATGGCAATTAATGGATCATTGCATATCACACATTCCATGACTATTAATAGTAAATCTTACATTAAATTACGGCAGGAAGTTGTTTTGTAAGCTTTAGGCTTTAGCTGTAGCTTGTTTAAACTGGTGTGATTTTTAATGGAAGTTATAAACCTCAGATTCATCAACAGAAATAACGATGACAAGCTTGTCAACTGGTGTTACTTAAATGTTGTCAACAATGTTTTATTTAGGTTCAAAACTAATTTCCTATTGCAGGAAAAACATAATAGAAGTTGAAGTTAGACTACTCACATAGTTCTTTACTAAAATATAGTGGGATGAGGCTATTATCATGAAAATGAAAAACATGGAAAGAAAAACATGGATATTTACCCTAAAATGTATCTGCCTACATTACAATTGTAATTATAATTGATTAGAATCTGGAAGCAATTTTTACTGAATGATTACTAACAGAAATGGCATTAAATAATCTTAATGAAAAAGGATTATGAAGAAGTTTAGCAAGTTGCAATTCAAATAAGCCTCTGACAAATATGCAATTTTATAGTAAAATTAGAAATCATGGACACAGAAAAAACATAATTTCCTTGGCAATCGTGAGCACAGTCTTTCTGATACATTTATGGCAGTTGCACCTCAAAAATATATTGTCATTCTTCAAAGAGGTCAACATTAGTGCTTATAAGGAAAACCCAGTTGATATAGCCTATTTGAGTGTCTAAAAGCCATTTATCAGACCTTTATTAAAGGTCGTTACGGAAACTGAGCAGTTAATAAATAAGAATCAAATTTATGCACTGATTTGTAGGTGGTTACAGTGGAGAGAAGTTACCAGCAGAGCTGTGTCTGTTCTGGGATACCTGCTACTCAGTTCTGAGTAAACCTGAAGTGTAAGTGTGGCAGAAAGTTGTATTTACTAGAAAAAGCTTGGCCATAACCATAATAAGGAACGAGTATGTAAGCACAGAGCAGTAACAGTACGTACCTTCTCTGAGTAGGTTAGTATATACTAACACTCAACATAACACATCTTTTTTATCTTTTGACCAGATGGGCTTTTAGACTGCCATTGTTATGCACAACATTTGTCTTGGCACTCATGGACAATAAACCACCAAGATTACGCAGCACAGAGCTAAAGGAGTGTATTCATCGAGATCTCCTGTAAATTCACAGTTACTGAGCTGCTGAGGGACTGGGCGCTGATGCTAACAATTTCCCTCAGCTAACACATCGCTATTGTTTCCAAGCTTTTTATTTTACCGCAACCTTCAATGTCCTTTTTCTTTTTTTTTTTATCCCACTTCATTTCTCAGTGACCTTTTGACTTATTCTCACTCTTCTCACTGAATATTCCTGTCTGTTCTAGAGAGGTTAATTTTTTTTTCCTTTTCAGTATTTCTTTGCCTGAAAAATAACGCAAATCCCAACTTAAGAAGTACATCTATTGTAGAAACATGTGCCAAAAAGCTCTAATTGACTAAAATGTGTATTGCTTCCTCAATTTCCTGATGACATGGAAGGCCTGGCATTGCCGTAGGTGCAAAACGAGAATAGCAGAGCTAATAAAAGGAGCTATGATAATTGTTGTAGCTGGTCACTAATAAAGTCATAGTTCCAAGAACATCAGCAGCGGACAACAATTTATAGATTTGTCTACAGTCTTTATTGCTCAGTTTTACCTAAGCTTTATGAGAAAATACAATACAAATAAGGTTTAACAAAGCATTCCAGTAATCCACCTGGGTCTGGAAAAGTAGTAAGTGCTAGCAGCATATTAATCTTACATAAGCAATAAATAAAAAAGGGGTGTCTGTGAAGTTGAACCACTTACCCTGACATTTTGGTAAATAAATTTTCTTTAGCAATATTGTTTGGTTGGACTTTGTCACACCTTTTTTTTTTTTTTTTTTGCTGCCTTAACTTAGAATCTTAAATAAAGATTTAACTTTACAGCCCTGCTGGAGTTGTCATTGTTGCCTACAAATTCTGTCACGATTCATAACCTAGCACCAATTGACTTCACATTTATATTTCTGTGTTTAATTTCTTCTTGCTATTCAGCATTTTAGAATTGTAGAAAAAGCTGACTTTTCAAGGCAAAAAAAGTGATACTTCAGATGGAGTAATTTGGAAATTTTGGAATTACTTTCTTGTTTATTCTTTTCCTATTATTATTTTAGGTCCTTTAACTATTGTAGTTAAGGTGTATAAGCTTCTAAGCAGCTTTTTGCTTGTCTGGAGCAAATACTAAGCCTAGGTTCTCAAACAGAGCCCAATATGATGAGTAGCCATCTCACCATTGACTTCTGGGTCCAGAATTTTGCCTTTCCTTTGGGATACCTTGGACAGAAATAATTTCCTACAAACCTGCTGGACTACAATTTCGTGTGACTTCCTTGTCTCCAAATCTATTTTACCCTTTATTTGTTTTGCCAAGTTGCGTACATTGTTATTACTCTGGGAAGTGGCTTGCGTTACTACTCTTCAGTGTGAGAAGATCCAAGTGTTCCGTCCGCATTTCATGCTCCCTGGCATTCCTATCCAGAGCCCTCCTAGGCTGTGTTTCTGCTGCTCATCTTGAAATGATGCTGAATTGGTACCTGTGGTATTGTTCTTGCTTCTTGCCATCAACAGCAGCAGAGCAGCGCGGCTCCCAGCATAAGTTATGCTGCAGCATCTGAAGGAATTAATCACCTGGCTCCTCAGTCAAGTCATTCAGATACCTATCCAGAAGCCAACCGTATTCAGCAAAATTTAATTTAAGATTAACCATATGTTTAAATTTTGATCTTCAAATGAGGTGAAAGTCTTATCTGTAACGGGGCCTTTAAAACTATTTTTATGTGTCACTCAGCATTTTTAAATACTTAGGATATTAGGAAGAATTAGATCAGCATTTATGTAAATTGAGTAAAAATGAAACAGAATTATACAATTGTGATACACTGGTATCTTCCTAAATTACCCTCCCAGGTGGTTACAACAGCAAAGTGCAGATATACTCAAACAAGTTGATTTAAAACTTCAAATTAGGGGGCAGTCAAATGGTGCTCAGCCTAAACTGAAACATGGAATTCAGCAGGATAAATTCTTCTCCTCTGAGCCCTGTTCTGCTGTGGAAGCTGCAGGTCAGAGTCACGGAGCCACAGTGGCAGCCGTATGCCTCTCTAACCCCAGGCCCTCCTACGAGCCTCCAGGATACAAGAGATGCCGAGAGGATGGGAGAAACACAACGACCCAGGATGATCATATTCTTCCCAATAACGTGGCTTGCATGTTTCCCGCTCCCGTCCTGATGCGGCAGTACGGGATATTTTAACACTGGAGCTGGACAAAAAACCTGCTGCACAGACACTGCAGAAAAGTACAAAGAAATGGTAGTGAGGGTTTTGCACTTGTCATTTTGTACAACCCTGGCTGTGCCTTACCCTTGCTCTACACATATATATATATGTGTATGTATATATGTATATATATGTAGCAAGGTATATACATATACCTTGCTATACACAGGTATAAACTTCTTTGAATGCTACAGCACAGCACTTCCCCATCCCACAGCTTAGGAAAACCCGGCGCGGATGTGAATGGCACATACACGCCATGAATGGCTTCTGTTGTTCCCAGTCTCATCCCCTGGATGAGAAGTGACTGGAGCTGGGTGCTGCTCCCAGGGGCACAGGAGGTGGCCAGAGCACTGCGGCCAGGTGATGCGATACCTCCCGGAGCAGCGATTGCTCCAGACAGGAATGGCTTCTGCTCCGGCCTTCGTACTACACCTTCCCCACCCGACTCTGCCTCTTGTTGAGTCGTTGGCCGAGCCACACTCACAGTAGTTCTCTAAATTAGTATCTGCTCTAGTTTTTCAGAGATTTCTTCCCTCACGCTCCCTCAATATGCAATTTAAACATTCACATATTTTCTGCCTCATCTTTGTTCCTCAGTAGCAAATGTTTGTTTCCTTGTAACAGGCATAGTTGAATTAGGTGGTAAGAAGGAAAAAAAAAAGCACGGGAATTTTCATTTCCCTTCAAACCAGACCAAGAGAAGTCTTCCCTATGAAAGTCTTGGGGGACTTTGTGATACAAGCTCAGAGCTGATCTGGAACTGCAAAATATTCTATGTGCCTTTGAACTTAAAAGTTATCCTGACCTGGTTTTTTTGCTTCAATATTACATGAGTTGCTCCTGTAGCAATGTTTCCAGGAAGTAAACCTGAAGTTCCCCTAATAGTTCCTGAATATTTGGAACATTAAATTACTGACTGCAAATATTTGCACAAAGATTCTACAGATTACATCAAATGGGTTGTTAAACACTCTACCCAAAACACTTTTTCAGTGCACTGTCTCAAAGATAATTTCAGGCTCCCAAAGGAGAGCTAACTTACATATTTCATAGACACAGCTGCAAACGAACACATTTTTACCTTGCGTGAATGTGGCAGAGAATATTAACATTAAACTTTGCACTTAACTCATAAATATCATGGAGCAGAACTTACTTTAATTATGCCCCAGCTAAGGTTTGGCATAGTCTAGAATAGTTTTAAAAATTCTAAAACACTCTCTTCTGTCTTACTTGAAATTTCAAAGAGGCCCTTGAGAAGTTTGAGTAAGACATCATAATATATAGCAAGGATGCTGATACATAATGCCTTCTATCATTTCTTCTGAGGTCAGGACCACCTCTTATTATACGCTTGCACATTGCTTCATACAAACAAGCCCTGATTTCAATTACGGTTGCTAGGTGCTACTCTAATTTCTCATAATGAAATCAGGTAAAACATATGCTTTATGGAGTTTCTATAGGTTTGGTTAATGGTACATGTTAAATATTTATATGAGCTCCTTTCCATATCCACAGAGGTAACAACACCATAAATGAGTACCATATGACTCACTAAGTCTTTTCAGTAATTGCTGTAATATAATACTGCAAATGCTGTCTGTGTTTCCAGGTGAATCTTTGTGCTGAAATTCACTTGTCACTTGTAAGGAATGAGCACGTGGAAGGCTTGGGTGTCTCTGACGGGGAACAGCAATCCCTTCTAGTGAACTGATGCATATTTAGGAAGGTACATTGTACTGACTTTTAATAGGGCCTGTGATCTTCAGTCTTTAGCCCTCAGAAGTATTTAAGGACTTAGTGAAAATTAATCATAGCTGGGCTCCCAGCTATATGTGAGAAGCTTTGTCTAAGCATTCAAGTCGCTCCTGGGGATAGGTGTTTGAGAGATTGTAAAAAAAAAAGAAATCCATACTTATTGTCTCCACTTAAAATACAGCTTTGCAGAAACCTTTCTTATGTACTGGTTTGGTTTTTAGACATTTTGCCCAGAAAGTAAAAAATTTGGGTTTTCTTCTTGATTCAGCCTAAGGATGCTTAGATCTCCCACCTCCCAGATCCTTGATTTTTTTCTGAATTAGATACTGCATTAATTAAAAAACAAACAAACAAACAAACAAACCAAAACCCACCATACAAAAACCACCACAACAACAAAATCCCCAGAAACTCCTTGGCAGCAGGAACCAGACTCAAGCACTCTTGTACCTGAGCTGACCACTATTACAAGCCCATTGATGCCAGAGCCCCAGCTCTGGTGAGAGTCCTGTAGCCGGATGGGGCATCATATCCCGTCTTGCACACCGATCCTTTAACAGCAGCTCACTAGTATTAGCTGTGCAATGACATATATTCCCCTCTCTTTTGTAATTTGCCAAGAAGAATCCTTTTTTCTGTAAGCTTTCAATTGCAGGGCATAATGTCACAGATATTGAAGATGTTTTTTCAAGTGATTAGACTGAGTTTGATTTAGAGGGTTTCATTTAGATCTAGCCAGATTTAGGTGAATGCTAGGAAACCAGAGTTTGTGGCCAGGCAGCCCTGGTAATATAGAGAGAGTTGAGCTGCAGGCGCAGGGGAACTCAGTTGACCCAGGGCTTCCCTCATTAGAGAGTTACTGAGGAAGGATCATACTTTTCAATGTAAAAGCCTAACACCGTTTTGGATTTGATCGTAAGCCACTAAGATGTTACTACCGAAGTTAATGTATCAGACTCAGAGGTGCTTTCTGAGTGAAAAGATACTGCTTTTAGTTCTCCTCTGGAATGCACGTATGATTGCCTTTATTCACTCTGCTGTGTTCATGCTAGCACAGCATCTTTTTTCTTTCCTATTTACTCCCATATGGTTTGTTAATAAACTTTTCTTCGGAACTCATGAAAAATGTTCTCCATATTTGCTGAGTCTTTTACTAGCAGTGTTCTCTCTTCCCTTGCCAAAGTATACATATCTTAACAGGTTTGAAATAACCAATTCTTAGTGTTAGCATGTGGTGGTATATCTGATATGCTTGGTACACACTGCAAAAAGCAATAAAAAATTATTGTTTGAAAGCTGACAGAAGACAAATAGCTTCTTTTGCTAGAAATCCTCAGCCTTGATAAAAACCATAATCTGCTTAAAACACCAAGAAATCAAAAGTTAACTTTGTATCTCATCTACATGACTCTTTGTATTTCATATTTTGTGGGGTTTTTCTGTGTGGCATTGCTAGAAAATATCTTCAAAGTCAGATGTATTATAAATATAGCTAAAAGTCTTGTTAAATGTATTAAGCCACTCGAGTTTATACTGTGAACAACTCTGCTTTTCTGGATTTTGAAGCCAGTCTGACTTTTGGATGCATAATTTGAATGGAAGTATATGCTAATTTACATGTAATTAGCCTTGACTTTTTTCATGCAAGGCTAACACAGTTTCATGCCTCTTTTGGTTATCTGTTGTAAACTATCCTATATAGAGAGCATTCTGACATAGCATGGAACATACTGTGTCCCTCTTTTTCACAAAACACATATCTATTTTTTGCGATGAAGCTGCTGCCATCAAAGCACCACAAACAGAAATAGCCACTGCTTTCCTTCGGTTCTACTGGGGCTTTGTACTTCTATCATATGTTGCCCTCTATCCTTTTTGTCATTTATACTTGGGTGAAATGAATACCAAATGCCACTAAATAAGAGAGGAAACCTTTCACATTTATTCTGAAGTGGCTACAAAGGGTACAGGACAGCAGAGAAATAGACCAAGATTAAGCTTCTGTTTAGCTTGCTTTATAAATTCAAATGAAGTATAACTTTTTGAATTGACAGAGAACAGGACATTAAAATAGACTTCAAAAGAGGGAAAAAGTGAAGAAAAGTTTACTCTGAATTGGAATTTCTGTTATCAGTCAGTCTTTCTCACTATGAATCACACCGTTAGCATATGTCGCTTAGAATAGCCCTGCTGATGGCAATGGAGCTGTAAGATTTACATCAGCTTAGGATGTAACGCAGTATTTAAGTGTAGTATCTGCTTACAATTAGCTATGAATTACTTTACACAAACAAAGCCAAAGACATATTATTTCAGTTTCCTCCATAAAGCTCCTTTTGCTTGCCTGTTAACAGATGCCACATATTTCCTCTGCCAAAATTGATGTTATATTGGCAACAGAGCATGGAATCACACGTTTAAATTTTCTGTAAAAACACTACTTTAATTAACTTCTGGCCACTCCCAGAGACAAAATGCTAGACAATATGGATCGCCAGCCAGACCCAGTATGGCAGGCCCTACGTTTCTAAAGATTTCTCTTCATTTTCCATAGTTCACAAGTATATTGAGGACTGTTGGTAACTAATTTTTGTAGAGCACAAAACTACAACTTGTCCAGTATTGCTAGTATTCAGCTAGAAGTCTTTTTGCTGTCTTCTAGCTTTCAGTGGACACCAGAATAAAACTTAAAGAACACAGTTGAGTGGAGAGATATCAAACACTGAATACATGCAAGAGTGGAAAAATAGAGGATACACAATTCTAACCGCTACTGAGATCAAGTAACAAACACCTGGTTATGACAGGGAAAAAGAATGTCTCTTGTGATTTCTTCCTTTACACCAGAAAAATGCTGAGGCCTGTCTCAGGCACACTCTGACACCAGCCAATCTGGCTATTAGCACAACCGTTAAAGTGAAATCATAAGTCTCTTGTGTTTCCTTCTTTTCCAGCCATAAAAAGGTGAGGCTTGGCTCACACTTATATCAAACGCTACATTTAAATATTGTAGTTTACTTTCTCTTCAGGGAAATCACCCACCAGGGTCACCAGGCTAATCACAGCTCACTTTAAATCATTGGAAATGGGGAGAAAGTAGGAGTGAGAGAGGGAAAACAGACCGATATATTGTTAGTGACATTTCCCAGCTTTGTAACGTATTTTCCTCAGAGCTCTGTGTGCTTCCCAGCAGCTTAGAGAGGATGATTCCCTGTCCCTTGAGCTCCCACTTCCAAGCGATTCTGAGCCAGACTTTCTGAAGAAGTTTCACAAATTCTCTTTTCCTTTTTCCCTGTAGTTCATTTATTCTGCCTTTCTTTTCTTCCAATGCGGTGTCTCACTGTCTGAGTCGTGAAAGCCTCCCCTCCCACCTTTTAGAAGTGGGAGCATAGCAACTGAGTGACACTCTATCAATAACCACTCTAGCTGCCGCGGAGAAGATCTTGCTCGTTTCTTCCCAGCTGGCAGGAGTGGGAATGTACCCAAAGAGATTACATCTGACTTGCACTTTGAATGAGATGCTGCGAAAAACTAAGCTAAATAAAATGAAAGCATTGGTCAACTGAGACAGCACTGCCTTCCAGCATCTGCTATTCCTACTGATCCCAGGTATTAAAACAGTCTCGCTCCAAACTGTTCTGAATTGCTAAACGGCCTGGATAAAAATAAGCTTTCTAAAAACACACTTGGTATTTCCATCATAACAATTGCAATAGCAGTTTTGACTTTTTCTTGTAGACAATTACTAATGATTTTCTTGGTTCAGGATAAAAAAACGTCTCTTGGGTTCAACCTTTTCCAGTCCCACACAAATTTACCTACCTTATGCTGTGTCATAATCTTTTTCTGGGGTCCCACCCATTCGATATCATTCTGCCGCTGGGAGAACTAACCAGCAACTACTCCTCCTTAGTAGGGTACAACATCACCATCTGTCTTGAGGCTGGACCTCAACATCTCACTGTTGAAACAGACAAGAGACCAGTCCACAAACCAAAGCAGAAGATTATGCTGTTACTTTGAATCATGAGCTTCCCAATAACTGCAGTTGGATCTAAATACATGATCCATTAAACACACATTCTTTAGCCTAAACTACCCTTTGATGTTTAACTGGAAGGGATTTTTATGAATGAATTATGACATAATGAGTAAGGGTAAGCTACAAAAATGAATAATGGCATAAACTTAGCAAAGAAAAGAATGTAGGAAATCTGAACCCACTGCGAGTCTGGGTTCACTTCTTTTGTTGCTGTGCTCTGTTTGCCGGATCATGCTAAGATAAAAACAAAGTAGAATGTTTTTCAGACTTAAAAGATTTGTTCCTCATTTAGAGAAGGAATAAATGGTGTAAAGCAAGAGCTTTTTCTCAAGAGTCATCTCTACAGAGGTTTTATTTCTTTGAAGCCAGACAGCAACAAACCTCATTCAGTCAGCTTACTGTAGAATTTTAACACACTACATCTTACCCCGCCTTTGGATAAGCTTTCTGGTACATTTCTGGCCTCTCTGGCAACTAACCATGTCCCAGACAATGCATGTGTACTCAGGGTTTGTTCTGGGTCGGCAATTCAAACATTTCTACCATGTTTTGGGAGAGATTTTAGGTGTGCGACTGTGAATTATGGTTTGCCACTTAGCCTCATAGCCAGAGAATGGTTCACGGCCTCTCTCATTTTGCAGAAAAGACGTGGCTTTTCTCTCTTCAAGACCTGAAGAAAATGCAATTAAGTCTTTTCTTGTTCTCGGTCACCTGTCTTTTATATTTTTGGAAATTCCTACCCCAGAGTTTTTTCCCCAAGGCAACATGATCTAGAAAGTTTATTCCAGGTATCTGCCACACTTCAGGGAGCTTAAATTACCACGGGACTCCAAAAGAGCCTTCTCTGTAATCACTGTCTGTGCATAAGCCAGAGAAGTGCTGTCTGGTTCCTGCTTCTTTGCATCTTAGGGTACCAGATGCCATCTCACTGTCACACACTGCTCAAGGGTTACTATTTGCAGTGTTTGACCCATCCAGATCATGTCATGATGACGCAGCTGACAGCACCATTCTCCTCAAAAGCAGTGTAGTCTACTCCCACCTTAGAAGTCACCAGAAGCTGTGTGACCACTTTTTCTTGAATGTAGATTAGAAACCAATATGATAAATGGCAAAACTTTAAATAAAATGGCACTTTACAGGAAAAAAAAAACAACCTTCCCTTAGTATGTTTCAAACTTGTGTATCATGTGTCCATTTCTACTCCCAACAGCCATATCCTTCAGTTATCATAACCTTCAGCTTCTTGTTGAAAATGATACTGAAGTTAATATCTTTCAGTACACTTTATCATTAATTCATATAAACCATTACATGTACAGTTGTTTCAAACAACTTTTCTGAATTATGAGTGCCATAAAGAAAAAGCAATTATTTTTTTCACTGCAGCACATTTTGTTAACTGCAAGTAAATAAGCAAAATGATAGCAATAGAAAGAAAAGAACATAATTAAATTGATTTGAATTTGGAGCTTAGCCTTACTGGAATTGATATTTAGCAGGTTTATGCAATCTGCCCAAGTCTGTTTATACAATATTCCTTCCAATGCTGCATTTGAAGTAATAATAAATTCTGTACATAATAAATTCTGTAAGTTCAATGACATTCAGAGAAGTTGGATTTGAAACAGACATGTACTCTGTTTCCTGTGTGAGATTTCTGAACCATGCAAACAAGTGAGTGCATGTACACACATGTGCACACACACAAACACACACACAAAATCTCAATCTCAGTATATAATATTTCTCGCATAAATCATTCATACCCGGCCTTTTGTCAAGACACAAAATCACTGCAAACCGTATGTATTCTGGAAAACTTTTTAAGATGTTTTAGTCAGTTATTGTGACTTGCTGCTGAAGTGTCACCGTTGCATTCACTGTCATGAAGTTCCTGATCCATGCAGGGTTACACTTTGCGCAAATAATTCTACTTTGTGTCATGACCACCTTGCTAACACTGTACCCGTCATATGTTAAGCTAATAAAACCAAATAATGTCCTCTTAAAGGTAGTGTTAAGACTGCTGTAAGTATATGGGATAAAATCATTATTAGGCTTAGAACAAACTGAGGATGTAGGTAATATCTGCAGCATTTATTTTAGATAGACTACATTAAGGTGAAAAAACATTCCAATTTCTTTTGAATTTTTTTATGGTTGAAGTCTTTTCTTCATAGAGTTTGTTCAGAAACATTGGCTCTTTACAAGTACTCTATAAATGCAACCTGTGTTTTTGTGAAGAACTGAGCAAAGACAACTTTGCTGAAATGAATGAAAAGACATTTCAGTGGCTCAGTATTCATTCCAGATCTTTGCTTAATTCTGGCCAGGTTTTTAGGCTGGAAGCAGTAGTACAAAATCCAAGGATGTCTCTATGCCTATTTATCTGCAAGAGCGTATCACATAGCTTCAGATGAGAAAGTACCAGTGAACTTTAATAGCAGTCCATATCTTTTCTCAATTATTCAGCATTATCTCTGAAACTGACTTTCTAGATCTTTCTCAGCAGCTTGCGATTCACAAGCAATGCAAGACCTAAGGGCCTCCTCAGGGCTGGACTTCTGCCCTAAACACAGGTTGATGATCCTCCACCACAAATCCATCAAAATCTCTCAGAGGTAGCTATGTGGTAGATAAATTGAGCTTGTTACCATGTTTCAGAGCTCTTTAGCCAAGAATCAGAAAATTGACTGCATCTTTCAGAATGGGAAGAAAAATCACAACATAAATTAATGTTCATAGTGCGTCTACTAGCATAATTCAGTTTCTCACTAGAAATAATCATAGAATCATGGAATAATTTGGGTTGGGAGGGACCTTCAAAAGTCATCTAGTACAATCCCCTGGAACGAGCAGGGACATCTTCAAATAGATCAGGTTGCTCGGAGCCCCATCCAACCTGACCTTGAAAGTTTCTAGGGATGAGGCATCTAAAACCTCTCTGGGCAACCTGCTCCAGTGTTTCACCACCCTCATTATAAAAAATTTCTTCCTTATATCAATTCTAAATGAAATCTTGGAACCTTCTACAGTGCTCTGCCTCAATACTGATAAATATATAGCAATGGCAATTTTCTTAAACCTTTGACCTCTGCTGAGAAATGGGTGGGTAAAGAGAAGGTACGTGGATCCCAGCAGCAATCCAAATAATCTGGGATATTTATTTTTTTTTAATCTTTGCAAGCTTTATGATCCAGGGGTGTGAGCCCCTTCTTGATAAGAAACACATATTTTTAAGGATAGTTCCAATAGCCCATCCAGCAACTTCAAACTGATTACTAGGTGTCCAGGTCATTTGGCTTATTAATAATGACATCTTAGTGTACTGCTGAGACAATAAGTCACTTCAGCTCCAGAGAACTCTAGGAATGTTATCTTCTTCATTTGATTTTCCCCACTTCCTTCCCCAGCTCTTTCATACGCAGCCCCAACAATTACTTCCAATTGGTTGCCTTCAGAAAGCGAGACCATTTCAGAATGTCATGCACAATTTACTGCTCTGATTCATCTCTGCACTTGTTTTTCCACACATCTGTCCTTGTTTCCCATGGTGTCCAGAGCCAGATGGATGTACACTTCTTAAAATTTATTCATCATTCTGTAAGCATTAACAACCATCAAGATCCTGAGACAAAACAGTATTTCTTCTGCATTGGCTGACATCAGTTAAAAATGGCAAGGGCCCAAACTGCAAGGAATGAGATGAGTGGACAAGAATTATGGAAATCTTTTCATTTGAGTCAAGATTTCAAAATTTTAGAAAGCACCAGTAGGTGCACATCAGCACAACAGAAACAAGGCCCAATCAACCAAACACACGGACACTTATCTCATGGCTAAATCCAAAACACACTACTGTATATCAGTGAGATCCTCAGTAGGTCCCCAGGTCCTACAGTAACTGTGCACTCATTTAGAAAGCCAGTATTTGTTGAAAGGGATATTTACACCACCTACCTTTAGGAAACTGATTAACAGGTCTAAATCAGGAGGTCAGTCTTACCAGTATCCATTCACAGACACTGAAAAGAGGTAGACTATTCCAAATATGTTCCTGCCCTGAATCACCTTATCTGGAGGAAAGCAAGGGAAAGCCAAAGTTAGGCATCTAAAATTAGGCAGTGGAGATTCCTCACAGCAATCAAAATGAACATAGGCTGAATATGCAAAATAAACTTTGTGAAATTTCTGATTTAAGAATAATTAGATTAGGTGAAACTGAAAAAAAAACCATAATCTGGAAGAATTTTATGGTTGAATATGAGCCTCCACTCTTCTTAAAACTGACCGCTATAGCAAACTTCTGGTAAGGAATGTAATAGCAAACCTTCTGGTCCTGATTCTGTAGTGCCTGCATATTCTGTAAACTTTGTAATTTTGAAAGTAGATTGACAGGTGATAATACAAAACATGGAAAAGGCAGAGGAGGGTTAACTGGCTACAGAAGAACAGAATTTCTAATAACTGTTGCTTAAAGGTTCCCCGGACTCTCCTTTGAGTCTCCTTAATGAAATAATAAATGTATTTTTACAGGTGTGCAACAGCACATAATGTAGAAATTAAAATATTGGCTAAAACGCCATGTCTTATTCACGAGGAGACCCTTGGTGAAGAAAATCTGTGGATTATGGGAGGGGAAGAGTGGAGACTCAATAGGGATTACAAATCCCCAGTGTACGGGATGATCCAGCATGGGTAATGAGTGAAATCTCTACCTCTTTAAATGAAAAAGCTTCAATGTGTAGTCTTTTATAGTGGCTGATGAAGGAAGAACTGGACATTTATTTTCTCTGCACATTGTATTTTTCTCTTAGGCTAATATGATGCTCTATTTCTAACTATAGATAAATGCTGTAAGGGATTTCCTAGCTGCTGACAAGGTCTATATAGCAGGTCAAATTATTCCTTAGAAGCACCCAAACATCCTTCACTCAAGGAGATGTATTAGGAGATTATGCACCAGTATTCTGTTTCAAATTTACCAGAAAATGACCCACTGAAGACCTGTTGGATGAAGTAATTCCAAATTAACACCTTATTTGCTTTACAGGATATGAAGCAAGTTCTTTCAGAGGGATACAGGAAAGGCAGGCATGTAATTCACTGTTGGGCTGAGAGCTGGACTGATTTACGGAGTTCCACATTTGTGGATGGTGGAGCCTATCTTTCGCAGATGGGCGCAAAAATATCTGATGTTCT
>JANZLQ010000060.1:15265318-15287421 GCA_026212715.1 Elanus axillaris
CCCAGGGAGGTGCCCGCTGCCCGGGGCTGGGGCTGCCCCGGTGCCCCCGGCTGCCCGGCCTCTGGCGGGGGGGGGACGGGACTGGACGGGCCCTGGCTGCCAGGCCCTGCCAGGAGCCCCCAGCCTGGGGGAGCCCCCACCAGCCCTGAGGTGCCCTGAGAAATTGAATTAATATGCAAGGAAATTCACCATACTTGATGATTTTTAAAGTTTTCTAGTAAATCTCCATATATAAGGGATTAAATCTCAATGTCTTTGCGCCTGCTTTTATTTGATTTATCGATAAAATAGAGGAGGGTTGTCTGGGGTTTTTTTGCAGGCAGTACACCCAGAAAGATTAGAGTCTTTACCTAAGAAACTGTTTCCACATGTTATTTTGTACACTCATGGACATAATGCACTAAGTAATGCATCCATAATGGAAAATCATGGTTTTAATATCCTCAGGTAGCATTTGTTACAAATTTCCATGAAATTATAAACTGCAGAAAAAATAATTGTTTAAAGGTGTCTATCAGCATAAAAACATGCAAATTGCAGAACAGATAATGTTTTCTTGCCAGAATAATAATACAAAAAAGTAAGGGCAAGTTTACCATTATGTATAAATTGAGCTAAACATAATGAAAAAATGTGTGACAGAACTATAATGAAAGCAGCCAAAATTATAAATAAAACTATGTTAATATGAATTTGTAATAGACCAAAGGAGAGAGAATTCAGATATACAATCCTATCTGCAACTTGGTGTTTCAGTAGAGAGAAAAATATCCTCTTCAAGTGGCTGTCCATGTGGTGATGCCAAGCCTGCAACCTAACAGATGTCGTTAGCTTAAATACAGATAGAAGTGTATTCAAAGATAATAGGAGCCTTCATATGATGCATTGTTTTAGACTTTGTCTTAATGATTATTAAATCAAATATCACATTATATTTAAGAAATGATAAACTCAGGAAAACATAAACTCACTCAAAATCCACAGTGTGCTTTCTCCTTTTGGGTATTTATATCCTTTCTAGCAGGACTGCAACATAACCATGTATTATGCTAAGTAGAAACATATATGAATCATATTTATCTCTAATCAATACTGAAAATTATTCCCAATCAATCATTCATCACCATCATGGAACATAGACCTATATTCCAAACTTGGTTGTACCTGTACTCCAAAGGTTTTGAGAGGACTCAGAATGAGGACTGTTGTAGCTCTAGGAGAGACTGACTTGACTGTCCAAACCCGAACCCCTTCTAAAACAACAGTGGGGACAGCTATTACCCAGGACATCTTTGTAGAGCACTAACAGGTCTAAACAAGTTACATGTAGAGAGTAAAGAATGTCATTTTTTTTTTTCCCCAAGAACATTGGTATATATGACAAAACAGCAAGAAACCATCTTCAATTTTCCAGTCTTCTGTCCTTTCTGACTTCAGTTCTGCACTTATTTCCTTCTTTTGCTCGGACAGACCCATCTCTTCCTTGAAGCCATTCACACAGTTCTAGTGCAAAGCTTAGGTTAATATTCATATTCATATTCAGTCCAGTTTACAGAACTTACATCCTAGAGGAAAATAACAGTTTGCCTACTTTTTCATTATATTGCATACAAATTTATGTTCCAGATTGGATTATCCAAATCAATATGAGATAGGAGTTAATATGGTTTATAATATGCTAACTGAAGTCTAGTCAATACATCATATAATAACTGAGGTATTTGTTTTCCTCATCTCTCAGTTAATGTAACCTGATTCTGCAGGCAAAAAAATAGATTAAAGAAGCTTCGGTTTTCTGTTTATTCCAGTAAAATCAAAAGTAACCCAGTAAAATGAAATTAGTTTTGCTGCTGTGAGGTGTGAGAGGACACACAAAAATGAAAACTGAAGGTCTAACTTAGGTTAGAAAAGCTTTTCTTAAGTGCATGCAGAAAGACAGAGAGAAAGAGGATCCGTAATAAGTGCTGAGTGGGGAACAGCTCGAATGCTCAGGAGAACATGTCAATAGAAACCAGGACGCCTTTAGTTTTTACTCTTCCTTTACAACTCTTCAGTTACACAGTGACATACCTCTAGCTGCAATGCACAGTCCTGATCAATGTCCACCAGTTACTCCTTTTTCACAAAATGCAGAAAGAAATGCATATAATTATAAATACAAATACGTATGGGCAGTATGAGTATATACACATCCATTGTGAGTTTACTTATATCTCAAGTGCATATATAGTGTACATATAACAAGAAAGTACAGCCGGTTTAGCTCGTAGCTTAGGGAATCACTATTCTAAACAAGCCAGTCTGAAAGGATCTGAAATACATGGACTCACAAAACTGTTCGTGTTGAAGTGTTCCATTGTGATGGAAAAAAATTTCACTGGGCCAGAGAGACGAACACATGCGAACGTGTGAGCATGGCTTATTGGTAACAACGTATTCACATGGGTTCAGATTCCCTTTGTTGGGTGCTGTGAGACATGATTGAACACCTCAGAATTTTTTCAGGTGAAGCATGCACACCTAAAAAACCAAGGTTAGGCAGCAGCTGATCATGGAATTTCAGGCTGTATGCTAGGAATGATAATACTCATAGTAAAAGTTTACCACCTAACTTTTACTTTAATCTTCCTATTAATGAGCTGAGTCTGTGCCAAAATGTTAAGCATTTGGCCAAAATTTCCAAAGCTTCCTACAGCTCAGCACTTTGAAAATAACTTTAAGGATCAAATTAATGGTCTTGATGCAATGACTAAACAAGCAGGTTGGACAGAGAAGACAGGCATTCAAAGTAATACTTTAACCATACTAAACTCAAAATACAATTCCTAAAAGACAATAACAACTCCTTTATATATTTTTATAGCATGTCTATTCCAGTTCAGTTTTATCTGCAATATCTGTATATTGCGGGATGATTCTTTAGTATGGAACTATACAAGGAATGACACAGTATCGCATCAATTATGGTAGCTTTGCTATATATAGTAAATCTTAAAAATATAGAATATCTCTTTTTCCTGACTTACATTGGCAAAAATATTTGGTTTTAAATGAAGGCAGTAAAATAGAGATTACTGAACTTTCAAAATCACACATACTAAAGAACTTTATTTCCTGAACTAATAATTAGCTTACATTAGCTAGAACAAGTTGTGCATTATCCTTTAGAGTCAGGTGGCATTTTATTTGAGAAAAATAACAAAACACCCTTCTTTTATCTAGTGTCTGTATCTCTCACACATGACTGAAGTCTTTTAAATCCTGAAGCGCTGATTAAGGGTATAATTGACCATATGGTGGAATTTTTAAGTTCCTGTCTCTAACACCCCTAATATTATGGCTTCTTTTGTCAGTTATATCTGTCTAAGGCACAGATTTTTTGTGTAGAAACACAATTTTTTATAGACACACACACACACACATACACACACACTGGTGGATGGCATATATATGTATATTTGGAGATATAGAAATACATGTATATACATATCTATGTAAATATATTGATACATATACACACACACACACTTGTAGTTGGAATTTTTGTTCCAGGCTCCTTGATGGCCAACTGCCTGGGATTCCATTTAAGGAAGCTAAACAGCTGAGGATCAAAGGTGCTTTTAGGCAAATAAAACTTACAGGTCAAATGGGCACACGTAGAGCACAAAGAATGCTAAGGAAAAGAGCACAGAGGAAGAACTGCCTCTTTTCAGTCATATGCCTTGTGTATGTTAAAACCCAAAAGCCTACCAAACAGTGCAGAGATTGGATATTGGGAGTTATATTTATATATGTAGATATTGTTTTACCTACCTATATATTATGGACAGATAGCATATACAAATAGAAAGCTCATTATGGGTTAAAGTTATTGGCAATTGGCACACTAATTTAGATTTGCCAGCCTTCAAAAAATACAGAATACTCTAGAATAGGAACTAACATTTTAAGCACATTCAGTGAACATATTGCAGCAATTGTTATTATTAATGCATCAGTTACAAAATTAAAACACATTCCATCATGCTGGAATAAAGAAATCCCATTTTAACAAAATGGTCATTAAGTTTCAAGCGTTTATACAGGCTCTGAGTGTACAGCCCTCAGACTTGAGAGCATTTGAGAGGCTGATTTTGGGGCAGAAAGGCAATAGAGAGTCTCTGCAACAGACAGATCTGGAGAAAGTTTGCTGAATGATCAAATGGTATAGAGTCTTGCGTGGTGAGATGCATAGATAACACATGCTACAATGTAATCAAATTAAAACGGTGTATAATGATGTCACACAGAGACAAGGACAGATACATGTACATAGATTTAATTTTATTAAATAGGGTGGCAACAGAAAAAAATAAATTGGGTTAAGCTATTAAATTCTTCCTTTTATATAGGTTCCTGCTTTTATACAGGTTCCTTTAACATAGGCTCTGGATCAGTTCTAGATCCAGAACAGATATCCATGCTATGGACAAAACTGGAACATGGAACTGAATGTAATTCTATGGAAAAGCTAACATAAACTGCCTTTGAGCTTTACTCTTTGGAATGATCCACAGGTATACAGATTTTAAACTTTGAAGAGACAATATAATAATTGAATATGACTCTTGCATAGGATAGACCACAGAACCTTGCTGGCAATTTCTTCATTACACCAATAGCTTCAAGTTTTGTAATGTTATACTTTCTAGGAAGTAAAAAATTAACATCCCTGCTGTAGTATTTATATTGCTTAAAGCTTTTTCAATCATTATAACAGATACAACTTTGTTATGAAAATGGAAGAGGCATACATTAAACTTCTGAGAAGCGTAAAAAGTTGAAAATTCCAAATGAACTCAAGACAAATATTAATATTAGTATTATTGTCATAATGTATGCTCCACTGAAAAAAACTAATATGTTTCCAGTAATAACTAGAGACAGTTTAAACATAGAATATTTCTGGATAGTTTGGGAGTTTGGGCACCTTTCCAAATCCATTGTGTTACAAACTCTGCATGAACTTGACCTAAATAAAAATATGTGAAATAAATCCTGAATAGTATGCATTTTGGTTGTGTGCAACAGCAGGATAATGTGGAGCACCTACGCTCAAGAGTGGTAGACTGATGTTACATTTAATCAAATGGAAAGCAACATGAAGTATGCTACCAAAAGACAGTTACTCATATTAAAACATAAATATTAATCTATTTATGACAAGCACTTCATCTCTATACTGAGCTCTGACTTTTAGACTCAGAGAAAAAACTTTCTAGGTCTTGTGTTTATATTTTCACTTGAAAAAAATGACCATTATAAAGAACGAAAAGTTACAGTTAAATTAATTCTGGTTTTGCCATGAAAAACATGAAGCCCTGACTAACTTCAGAGCTATATTAAGGCAATTTTACTGATTGCCACTGTGGAAACTGGCTTGACATGCTGGAAAGGCAGGAAACATTTTTAGAGTTTTTTCTCCACAAAATCTGGTTTGGGTGACTTACCCATAGGAACTGAGCATGGAATATCTTCTGCCTAAATTAAACTATTTAAGAGGTAATACTGCAGCATAACCTGGTTTGGACTACTCAGGTTTTTACTGTAGGTCATTGGAATGACCTACTAATGGCACCGAAAGGGTAAATTATTGCAAAGGAAACCTGAAAATCTGTCTTTCAGGTAGATGGAATTGAGACGAGTTCGATTCTGAGATAGGAGCTCCACTTCAAGTCTGTCTCCCATAAAAGTGCTAATAAAAGCAGTAGTTGGTATTAGTCTCATTACCACAAACTTCCTAAGAAACAGATAATTTCCATCAGTTCATTTCAGTAACAACAGACATTGAAAATCTACAGACTGTAATGACTTTTCACCACCTATTCATTTAGTTGAGATCTGATCACCTGACTAGTCCCCTAAGAAATGAAAATTGCAGTAAATATCTTAATCACTCATTTCTCATCATGACTCCTCTGACTTTAAAGCCAGGCTTCAGCTAAAATTAGTATATTTCCCACTAAGTGAAAATATATTGCATCAGTTTGGCTGATTTCTAAAAAAGAACAATTAATGTCTGGTTGATTGGCCAAATGTCATTAGTAGCCAAAGCTGCTAATGTTTGGCAATATTGAGCGAGCTACATTTACAATAAACATTTTGATAACTGCTAAGAGGGAGTGATGAAACTTCTCCCAAGTTCCTGATCTGTTGCACCCATCTGGTCATGAAAAGAGCATTGTATGGGGATAGTTTTGTAAACATTATACATCTACATGTAACAATGCCTGACAGAAGGTACAGGTAAACCTGTGCAAACAATAAAACCATAGCCCAACTGCAGCAACTGTCTTTGTGAAACCTGAAAAAATCTGATCAAAATACAAGGGCAAGTCAACAGCATCTGAGAAGAAGGAGCCTGAAAGAGAGCAGAGATGCGCTCACAGCCCAGAGAGCCAACTGTGCCCTGGGCTGCAGAAAAAGCAGCGTGGCCAGCAGGTGGAGGGAGGGGATTCTGTCCCTCTGCTCTGCTCCGGTGAGACCCCACCTGCAGTTCTGCGTCCAGCTCTGGGGTCCCAGCGCAGGAAAGACATGGACCTGTTGGAGCAGGTCCAGAGGAGGGACACAAAAATGATCAGAGGGCTGAACACCTCTTCTGTGAGGAAAGGCTGAGACAATTGAGGTTGTTCAGCCTGGAGAAGAGAAGGCTCCAGGGAGACCTTACTGGAGCCTTCCAGTACGTAAAGGAAGCTTATAAGAAATATGGGGACACACTTTTTAGTAGAGCCCATTGCGATAGGACAAGGGCTAATGGTTTTAAACTGAAAGAGGGTAGATTGAGACTAGATATAAGGAAGAAATTTTCTACAATGAGGGTAGTGAAAGACTGGCATAGGTTGCCCAGAGAGGCTGTGGATGCCCCATCCCTGGAAACATTCAAGGCCAGGTTGCACGGGACTCTGAGCAACATGATCTATTTGAAGATGTCCCTGCTCACTGCACAGATCTTGAGTTTTCTCTGTGAAGAATCAGTCTCCAAGTCAGAGAAACTATAGCATGTTCTACCAAATGGTAGTAATGTGACACAGCAAATGAAGATAAGGACAAAGCAGCAACTTTGTGTTCCCTTGTTTTAGCCATGTTTCACATGCTCTCAGAAACTGAGTCTAGTGCGTGGCCATATCTGTTGACTATACCACTGGAAGGCTGTCTTCTCATCCTGCGGAGTGCCAATAGCCAGATCTATGCTATCGTAGAAGAAAACAAATGCACCTATCGGTAGATGTGACACACCATATCAATTACACACTACAGTCTCATATTTCTTACAGAATTATAGGTCATGTCTACATTAGTACAGTAAATGGGTCTAGGGAACAGCTACTTAAATTAAGCAGTGGTAGTTCCAAGCACTGGCATTTGATCTGTCTTGTTAAACAAGCAGAATCCCTGGATTGTCCTTTGTATGTTTTTGGCCTTCACATTTTGCTCCCAAACCATGCCTAGGACTAGACAAGAGTTGACATGGGCTAGGAGCCATTCACAACAAAGTTTGGATGGAACCTCCCACTTCTGCAGGACAAGTTTGTTTAATGGTATGAATGTGGTCTGCTCCACATCAGCTGTCCTTAGCACTAGAAAACAGTCCCCAACACATTTAATGTCCAAGATAGAAAAAGGCTTTGCAACAGACACATCTTGCAGCGGGGACATTCTGGTTAGATAAAAAGAAAACTTATTTTTACCATGACAGTGGTCAAACATCAGCACAGGTTACTCAGAGAGGCTGTGGGGTCTACCTCCTTGGAGGTCTTCAAGATTTGACACAGTCCTGAATGACCTGATCTGCTTCAAGAGGGGAATAGCATTAAATGATGTCCAGAGGTCCTTTCCAACATAAATTATTTTGATTCATGTTCTGACTCAAAATCGACGCTGGGCTGTGCAGACGGTAAGGATTCTTTCATCCATGATGGATCAGATGGATTAATTTTCCATTTATTTTATGAAAGTAATTCAGATAATTTGAATCCCAAACAAGACCATTATAGAATGATGACATAAACATCATGTTACATAAAGTAAACATTAAAACTTTGTGTATTCACTTAACAGACACATCCAATCAATACATGAATTACATCTGGCAAAAGTGTGAGAAGAGACATGAGAAAATCCCTACCAAAACCATTAAATTCAGTAAGCAACACTTCTGAGTGCAGCTGAAGAGGATCTGGACAACTCTCCGTAATGACCAATTCACAACATCTCTACCACTAGAAAACAGGCCTGCACAGACAGAATGTGGGTCATGCGTGAAATTTGGTATGTACACTTTTTTAGTGTTTTGAAACTGTGACTTAAATTGGATTGGTATGTTGGGGTCCTTATTTTACTGAGTAGAGTTTTCAAAAGTCCTGAAATTCCTCAGTAAAAAATGACCCATTTTCAAAAGTAATTAACTCACCTAGAAGTACTTCCCACTGGAAGTCAAAATGGCCATTAGTTTATACATTGTAACACAGCTCTATATCTGTCTCTGTGTATTTTTCCCCTACCAGATTAATCACAATGAATTTGTACAAAAATATTTCGGATGAATTCCTTTTGATGGCAATGATAATAATTTAGATTGTAAAGATATAAAACCAAACAGCCATTTCCAAATTCTTGCAAGACTTGAACAAATATCATGAAAAGGACAGATACTTAATATTTCCTGTGAAGCTATAAATGGTATGTCTTGAAATGAGCTTTCTTTCATGCAGGTTTTATTATTATTTCTCTATGGCATGACATAATTAAAACCACAGAAACATTTCTGTGAAATTTATATATTTATCATATTACATTTATTACCACCACTTTCTAGACTGTGATCAAATCAAAACACATGATAAATTGTCCTTACCCATGGTTCATTTACAAAGTGTACAAAAATTATTAATGATTATATCAATTCATGCTTACAGAGACCCTACTCACATGGATCGCTGGCAAAATAAACTACAACAGGAACCGTGTCAATGCATATATGAAGTCCTTAATCTGCTGCTCTGCAAATGAACCAAGTCCACATACTGATGGCAAGCATAATGTTTTTCAGTGCTGGAACTGTTGATGGCTAAACAAAATAGTTAATTGATATTATGGAGTATTGACCTCAATGATTTCCCTTCTAATATAAAGACACTAGAAAATAAGATTTTACACATAGGAGATTCAAAAGCTGAGTAGTTAAAGAAGTATTTCCTTCTCAATTTGAGCTAGGAGAAGGAGTACATGATCAACTAAAGCCGACACTTAAAGGCTGTGGGACCGGTAGGCTCTGTGTTAAGGCACTTCAGTCCAGTTCCCCCTGACCTCTCTTCTCCGAGTACCTTGGCTTTGGCTTCACTCCAGCAGTCCCTTTCTGACCTATTTCTTTCCCCTACCACTTTCTTCATTAATTTGCATACCCTTCTTCTCCTTTTACTTTATTTAAGTGCTTAGCTAACCTCTTCCTACAATTTCCCTTCCTGAAATTATACCCCCAGCATGGTGGTGTCTGCCACAATACTAATCTTTCACTGTGTTTTGCTTCTGCTCTTTTGATCTCTCTTTTCTTGTTTATTTGGACTGCAATAAGGTTAGGGAAGCCATTATAGCACCTAAAGGAATGTGGCCCCATTCCTGACTGATCACGAGTTACCAGGAATTAATAACAAAAATTGTGACCCTTAACAAAAATTTACCAAATGTATTATTTTCAAGATTGGGAAATAAAATCCTCCTTTTGAAAGTTCTAGTTTTGCAATATATGCCTACAGTCGACTTGACATAGCTAGTACTATAAAACACAGCGCCTTCAGGAGAAACACTAGAAAGGTTGTTTCATCGGGAGGAAAATGCTGGTAAAAGAAGGCGCTTTGTGGACAAATAAAAAACCACAAAAGAAAGGAAAATGACTGAATCACCAAAGGAAAGTCTTAATTAAATTGTGTATTTTCTTGTATATAAGGATATGTATAAGAAAAACGCATCTGCTAAGTTATGTATGAAACACATAGATTTCATACAGAGGTCCAAATTCTAGTCGATACATTAAACCTGATCATTTTCTTCCCCACCCTTTGCTTATATGGCTTTAGAAAAGTATTATGCTGCCAAAGAGGATTAAACTGGATTTGAGATCCATGATGGTCCTATTATTTCAAGCATTTAGGAGCAGCCTTTTGTTTTTGTTCAGCATTAGGCAAACTGACAACCTTCAACTTATCCTTCCTGCTGCAATACACTGTGTGATGTCTGTAGTCTACTTAGCTGGGGCTGATTTCTGGGTACCTGTCACTGATTTCCTCTTAATCTAGTCCATTTTCAACATTACAGAGAAAGACTATGAACATTCAGTTAAAGCTTATGTAAAATATAGCTTAGTCTATCTAGCAATGTTAATCTTGGCCCCAATCCAGCAAAGCTCTTAATATTTCTTAATATTCTCATTACATTCAGCAAAAGAATTGAAAATCGAACATATACCTAAGCATGGAGACAGCTCAACGCTTTCAACATTTTCTGTGTTATAACAGTGAAAAAAATAAGAACACAGAAAAACAGAACATTGTAAATCAGGAAGGGCATAAGAAACATTTCTGAGATTAGGTTGAAATCAAAAGAATACACAAAATTAATTTATATGCTAATTAATGTGGCTTGGACACAGACTTTTAAAGTAGAGCTAGTTATATACTACCGATAGTGATCTTTGCTTAAAATGTCTCTTACTTCTGGAGAGTCAGATGGCTCACAGTTAAGGCCAGGCTAAAGGTCTCTCTGGGTACCTCTGTACTGTATTAAAAAAGGGCCAGAGACTGAGGTCAGCACTGGACCATAGCATCCTTACTGCCTAATTGTTAACAGCACTTCCTGGCTCTTTTTTTGGAATACTCCAGATTTCTCTCTCCAAGACAAATTTCTTACAGAGGTGGTTAGCCCTAAATTCTGTGGACCACAGCCAGCTGGCAGCACTCAGCCTTTCAGCAAAAGATCAATCCCTGGACTTTTATTTAGCAATATAGATGGAACTTCAGCTTCCATGGTTGGGAAATAGCTCAGAAAATTAAGCTCCCTTTGCGAGATGCCTTGCTAAGATCACATGTCTCTCCTTCCCCTATTTTTTCTCTTCATGATCTCTCTTCTATTGCAAGGGTTGTGAAATCTTTTTAACTGTATACATGGATTTCTCAGACTCTGTCTTTCTACAGCTAAAATAGGCTATCATTCCTTTGTCTCTGGTTTGATAGACCTCCCAGAAACCTTGCAGAAAAAAGGACTTTGAAAGGGACCATTTTAGCTTTTAAGTAGTCTTTTCTCTATTACAGGGGGTTGCATAACCAAAACCTAAAATCACAAGTTTTATTATATCATCAAGTTCAGAAGTTGGTTTTATTCAAATGGATAATGACCAACTGAAGGATAGAGTAAATGTTCATATTCTTATAGTGATTTGAAGCACTTAAAGCATGGCTAAACAATGAGAAGGAAAATAATTCCCAAACAAATAGATCAATTTCCTCTGGATGTCCTAATGAGATGCAGCACAGTTTCCTTCAAGGTATTTCCAATAATCATCTATTAGCTACCTCAACATGTTAGAAATTATCAGATACCTTAATTTTTTTCTTGTGCCTGACACTGAAAATAAAACCACTGTCTACATTCATTTGTACTCTAAACCGTGTAGTTCTGAAATTTGTGAAGAGATTCTGCTGTAGTTTTTGATAGAAATTATTTTTGACTATGCACCAGTAGAAAACATCCTCTTGGTTTGCTTATAATTGGGAAAATAGTTTGTAGAGCGATGAGTATACCAAGGAATAGCTGGTACATTTCTAAGCAAAAAAAAAAAAAAAAACCAACCCAAAAACCAATCCCCAACACCACCGCCACCCCCAAAAAAATTATTGCTCTCGGAAAAGAAAAAATAGAACAAGAAAACAAGGGTTCTTACTGCATGCACTAAATAGTATATATCACTTGCTAAGAAAGGATTTGAACTGGCAAGATAGTGTCTTAAACTGAAAATATCTCAGTAAATGGAGAAGTCAGCTAGCACTCCACTTCACTGATTGGTCTGTAGGCAGGATAACAGGCTTGTGATACTTCAAAGTGAGTGAAAGAAGGCTGAGACAAATTCTTGCCATTCAAAATGACATAATGGTCACAGTGGCTCTGAAAAAATCATGACAGATTATTCTTGAGCAATTGCTGCAAAGTGATACATGTATTTATGGTAGATTAAATAAAACAGATTTCTCTAACACAAGGAGAGTGGTTTTATGGCTATGATATGTAGCGATGACATTAATTTTCCTTAATTGATTGTCTTGTATAAGATAACTTGTATATTGGCAGAAGTATACAAGTTATGAAAGATATAATACTGACTTTAAATATGTCTATCAACAACTGTCAAAGACATCAATGTTACCAAAAAATTGCAGCTAAAGAAATCAGGAGCTAAATATTCTCATTGCTATGGATTTTGCATGCCAGGAAACTAGTAAAAACAGCATTGAGTATACATACTTCAGAAATTGTTCATAAAGTATCCAAAGGAAACTTTATATGTCAGGACATAATATAAAAAGCATCTGTCACATCACTGGATGTGTGTTTTTCTTGCCTAACTAGGTGGACAAGCAGCAGCACTGATTGCAGTTTCTGAGAATACCTGGCATTAGGTACAACTTGGGAGGCTGCTAAGGATCCTAGAATATTATATGCAATGTTACAGATAGCAACCTTGACAGAAATGTTTTATTTTTCCAAGGCACTAAGTCAAAAAGACATAAACATGGCTTATCTACCCTACCATCTCAAACTGCAAAGGCACGGCTATTTGCTTCAGTCCAGCTGATGAGATAGAAACTACATTTCTTTCTGGAAGGAAGATCATCAGAAAAGTTTAAGGTCAGATATAGTGAGAAAGCCAAACTTTCTAAAGAAAACAAAAGTTCCCAAGAAATTCAGAGATACTGATGAATCCAGCTGCCCAAATTCAGCACACAAAAAGTAATCATACACATGCTACCTCAAAGTAACAGATACTGAAATGTCTGGTATTCAGTCAAGATCAAACCAGAGAACATATGCAATTATTACTAGTCTTGGAACTCTACCAAAATAGCAAATGTAAGAGATAAGCAAGTTCAAAATGTTCCTTAGGTGAAAGCTTCTACTCTCAATCAAGACAGAACAATGATTCCATTTCAGCTCTGCAAGACAAATGTCACCTTACAGAAAGAACACTGAAGTTTGTTCAGGAGTGTCTCTGTTTAGCCAAATCCAGTATCACTGGTTTTTCAAAGCAATCAAGATGACAAAGAAAGATTCTGGTGATAGCAGGACATGAGGCTGTGGCTGCAGTTAGTTTCAGTCCTTCTGTAATATCCTGTAAGTCAGAACAACACGTATGCACGTGGGCTGAAGTCAGTGACATGCAGCTTCTACGTGTAAGAAAGTATGTCATGTCCAGAAATTCAGAGCTCAGATTACTGGAACATTTTCAGGTTTGTAAATTGTTCTTTTTACTTATGAATTTTTAAGAGGTATTTTTAAGCCATAGTGGCACACAACCTCTTTAATAAAAGTAAGCTGAACAAGTTTCTCAATTCCGTTTATATATTATCATGACTCCTGTTCAGGGGAGGAGAAGGGCAGATCAAAGTTCCCCTCTCCATCTCCCTCTAGTAGTCTTTTGTCTTGCTGATCAAGTGGTCAGGCCACCACAAAACAAGAATAAACAGAGGGTGAAGGCAGAATGAGAATGGAGCAGAGAAAATGCTTTACTTTGTGAAGAGAAAGTTGGTAACCTAGGAAAATCGTTTATGATTGCCTGTGCTCATTTTAGCAAAGCAGATACATCATATACATGTAGCAATGTATCTAAATATTAATGCATTTGCCACATGTATGGGTTTTCAGACTTGCTGGAGTTACATATTTTACTTGTGAACAGAAATACCAAAATGGCTTTATGCAGCTCATGCAGACTGGGACTTCCCATGGCCCTAAGCATGCAAGCAAAACTTCACCCCATTTCTAGAAGGCTTTTTTTTCCTTTTGTTAGCGTTTTGCACATTTGGCCTCTAACCTAAAGCTTGCTGCAGAAAGACCTCATCGCACCCTTTTTGAGTTATGAAACAAACATGAGAAGGATTTCCTTCTTAAGATTCTGTTATACCTCATCCATCTTATCATTGGTCTCACTCTGCAAAGATATGTTAAGCTTTTTCCGAGCCCCCAAGGCAGCACAACAGTACTACAATAACATTTGCTGAAAGCTCTCAGAAAGACCTCCTACCCTGCAATCCCTAGCTGGCTGGCACACCTATGTGTCAGTCCTTTTAAATCATGTGTCTCAGCAGGTTTTACACACATTCTCATTCATAACGTATAAGCTTGTTGGGTTTGGGGGCTCACTTTCTTTTATCACAGATTGACATATTGTTGAAATTAATCATACGTTACTTTCCCTAATGGCTGCTGCTGGGAAGTTGGGTATGTTGGAAATCCTGTTGTGATTTGGGATAAAATATTAATGTCAATAGCAGCTGCTTTGTGTTATAATGCTATGTAGAGTTAAATAGTAAGGGAGTTATATTAGAAGGCTATCCTGGCAAACTACCATACCCTTTGTTATATTGTGACACCTGATAAGGATGAGCATTAATTATGATTTTATTTATATTTCAAATGCAGGTCTCATTTCCATATAAGGACTACTTATTTTGCAACAAGCAACTATCTATGGCTCAAAGTTTCTTAAAGTGCCAATGCCCATCTTTACCACCTTTGTAGAACCTTATTCCAGTAAATCAAACCCAGGCTGTTCTGAACTGCATTCAGATCAAGCACGTTTACATTTCATGATAGATCATTGGACTGTTGTGTGAACTAAACTGACAGTTTCTAACGTATCAAACCCGAAGTTGTCCTTCAGCTGCAGAAACCCAACAACTTAGAAGTTCAAGCAGAAGTCACCTGGTGGTGGTGGTGTTCATTTATTTTGGACCAGATGACTTGCTCAGTTGGTGCTGAAAACTACCCAGTTTTAAAATAATTTTAAAAGAGGTGCTTGGAAAAAAACCCTAAAATTGTTGCATCTTTAGAATATTGTTGTCATCAATAGCCTCCCCAAGCTACCACTGATGTAAATGGAAAATAGATCATGCTCCAAAAGTGGATTAGGGAATAATTTGTTGCCTGGAAGCTAGGCTACGAATAATGGTCAAGCATTGTGTATAATAACTGATGAATATTCAAAAACTGGCAGGGACCAAGCTAAGGCCATGAGAGTAAGAGTTAGTACACAGACAAGGAGATAAAAAATGAGCTGCTAAGGCCAGAGATATGAATAATTGATCAGCCAGCACATTTACTGAGTAATGCAGTGGCATATCTCCAGTTAGAGAAACTGGAGGGAATCCAAAAAAGTCCCCCAGAATACTTAATCTGCATGCATACTCATGATGGAATATCCTTTGCCCCAGGAAAGTGGAAAGGCTGTTTTGGGAGAGGACATAGATCAGACATGAGATAGCTGTTAACAGCTGTCCTGGTTTACTTTGTGGGGTTTTTTTTCACCCTAGAGGTAAGAAAGAAAGCAAGAAACAGTCATTGCAGTGTCATTTCCTGGACAAATGCTCTCCTGAAGAAGGATGAGCTCTTGTGAACTTTCTTTTGTAGACTGACAGAGACCCTGTTTCCTGCAAACATTTTTAATATCTGACTTCTAGACAGGTATTCCTTCAGCAGGTACATGGTAGTACAAAGGTGGTGGCAAAAAGATACTAATTTTTTTGAGCACATACTGGTTTTGATCAATTTGTTACTGTGCTGGGAAAACACTTTTGTGCAGCTCCTGCTGTTATTGTGAGAAAAAGATATAAAATGTGAGAAGAATAGTAGGCTTGTGGTCTTGGCTTTATATTTGCTTTGGTTTTTTGCCTTAAAGAATCAGGTGATCAGCTTCAGTAGCCCAGTCATCACCTTCAGCTTGAGAAAGCGAGCAGCTGATCTCAGATACGGAAACAGCTCTGAGTCGTCAGGTTGTGCCACAGAGCAGATCCCTGAGCCCCTCAGGTGTCTGTGGCATCTTTTTTCTAAGGTATCTTTGAAGCTGGGGTTTTTTTAAACCACAGCCTTACTCCCAGCATCCACCAACTGTGCCAGCTGCTATCAGATCCGACCTCTCGTCATGCAAAAGTATTTCCAGTCATTCCTTAAGGCCAATCAGAAAGGAAATGTGTACTGATATTAAGCTGTCAGTATGAATCGCTTCCCATCTGGGTCCTTCTCATGACTTTTCCCACCCTTTGCAGCCTGAGGAGTAAATTTTGGGGCTAGCTATATGGGAAGATGTCTACATCTAATCTACGCAGTCTTTTGGCTGAGTATGAATTCTGCACCAATGTGTAAGTAACTTAATGTAGGCTGGAAATCTGTTGTCTATGGTATCATGATGGAGATTGTCATTTTGTTTCAGGTTACATTGTACAGCTTTGTGACAAGCGGTATCTCTGAGCTTTGATTAGCTTTGCATGTGCAGTTAGCCAACTTAGATGTCATCCAGTAAACCAGACTTTCTTGTGATATTTTGGAGCTAGAAAGAACAGGGGCTACCACAGCATATCAGTATTCCCTGGGCATTAGATAAAGCGGTCCAAACTGTGCCAGTAAAAAGTATTAGCAATTACACATAGATCATAACATTAGTTCTAGTTGGTGGTCTTACCTGGAGAACTTCCAGAGGTAGGATACAGGGGAAATTTTGTGTTCCACAACCCAGACTCAAGCGAGACTACCTCCTTCTCTCCCACTGTTGGCAAGAGATGTTATGTTGCTGAAAACCTGAATCTGGTGAGTTATAACGAGTGACACATGCATGGGAACTGCATTGTCCAGCAGAGAGAGAAATGATAGTGATCTGTGGCTGCTTTGGCGTAAGTAGCTCACTGTGATAAATGAAGAGCCTTTAACACTGACCTCCTAGGCTAGTCAGGACCTGGACACTCAAAAAGACTGGAGAGAGACATAGAGCTGCAGGTGGAAAGAACCACACACAGCTGTTAGGAGAATGTGCCATGTTCTGCCAGATAAAATTGTGTCTCAACGTGGAAGTGTGTCCATATGGACACTTCCTGTGTGCATCCATTTTTTTCCTGACCTTAACTTCCAATGTAGCAAACAAATTAATGGAAATCTATGTGACCAGATACCTGAGACATAAGATTTCCTGTGGACTGTGCCACTGAATAGAGAGAAGAGAGTGTGGGAATTTTCTATGCAGTGTTAGAACTGAGGGAAATGCCTAATGAAGGTCTCTTCCCCCCTGACTCTTCTCCATCGTGGGTAGATCCATTCTCTGGCCAGATACACCTCTCTTGCTGCTAGTGGAGTGTGGTGCTCACAGTTTGACACCTCTAGGTTCCTGCTAACTTGCAGTAGACTGTGGCAAAGAATGAACAATCTGTCTCTTCAAATGCAGTGTCTGGGAAGGTGACTGTACTTTGTTACAGGCTGTGGCCTCGATCAGAAAAATCTAAGATGTGGCTAGATTTTCATCAGCACCTGACAGGTAATACGCTCTTTGCTACCTTTGCCGTTATTTCATGGTGTCAGGGAAAGAAGTAAAACCAGCAGGCATACATCCAAGGTCTTTTTTGCATAAAGAACTGATGACGAGTATGACGAACAAATGAGGCACGGGGTGAGGGAGAACTGTATTGGCATAACACAAGTTCATCCGGCAGGCCTGAGGCTGCCCAGATATCCGGAGAAGTTAAAAAAAGGAAGTACTTCTTCAAGAATACTGCTAGAATTAAAGGGGAGCTCGCTGGCTGGCTGGCCTGGGCGTCTTCCATAATACCTTAGAAGGACAAGTTCATGAAAATGGGGTTCTGCACACATCAGGATTAATCCGCAGAATGGCATACTCTGTATACACCTTGCTATTTCCAACACTGAGCAAGGACACTCTTTCTTTTTCATAGATCTCAAGCAATTTATAAAGAAGTTGTGCCCTGAGAAAGAAAACTGAAAAGTACCAATCACACTGCCATTCTCAGGATAGTCAAGGACCTGATTCACCAGGCTATGGGACAGAAGTCACCAATGCTGTATTTTCTAAAAGAGATTATAGTTCAAATGTTTCTGCTTATTGAATACTTCTTTTTTAGTTAAAAAAAAAACAACCAAAAAAACCCCACATTTTCTTTTCTCCCTTGCATTTATTTTGCAGGAAAAAAAGCCCCTACTTTAACACCAAACCTTATCCATAGGGAAATCCCTCATCCTGTTTAGAAGTGCAGATTACTGAAAGCCACCTGCAGAAGGTGTGACTCAAACAATACAATAACATTGGGAATATTTTTTATTGTTGCATTGTACAACTGCATTTTCTTTTAAAATTGGAAGAAACAGCATGGTATTAATGTAATGTGCTAAAATGCCTGAATGATACTTCTATACATTAGAAAATTAGAAAAACAGAAAGATTAGTGATGCTTGAAATGTTGCGTAGCCCAATACAAATTAAAACAGCTGAGACATAAAAAAAACTTTAAAACATTCAGATTCATACTGCAAGTGGTGACAGATTTATACTAGTGTTTCTATATGTGTGTCCTAAAATGGGACTCAAATGATTGAGCAATCTGAGCAAAACACACAAGATGGGCATCATGAAAAGATGTTCCCTAAGACAGACTGTATATGATCCACAGTAAAACATAAAATGAACATAAGCATCACAATAACAATAATAAGCAGAGCCTAGCAAGCTCACCAAAGAATTTATGCTTGCAAATGTGTCCCACATGTCTAATTTTGAAATTGTGAACACAATTTTACTGCTTTACCTTTTAACAGGATGAGTTAATGCCTTCGTTTTTAATGCAAACAATGCAAATGTGCGCCAAGTGTGCATCAGCTGTCTCACCTTAGTGGCAGAACACTCACTTTTGTCTCTGTCTTGTCCTGTTTGTCCGTTCTGACTGTTTTCAGATTGTAAACCTAAAAAAGTGATTTTCCACTCTGCTCAGATTGCATATCACGCTTATATGTAACAGAGGATTTGGGAAAACAGGTGGCTGTAATTGCTTTGATAAAACAGAGTTTCAACAGAAAATACTGGTTTGTCAAAACTGAAATTTGGTACATTAACCACTGTTAACACAGGGGAGAGAGACATTCACCAGGGGGAAAAGTAGAAGAGTGGCCAAAAATGATATCACACATGGTCTTTGAAATTACTCAGATGTATAAAGCATCTTGTTTTAAAATCTAACACAAATGAGAGTGACGGTGAAAAATGAGGGTGTGAATCTTTTCAGGCAGAAAATGTGATAGAATTGGGTTTCCCAAATCCTAGATGAGTGCTACAAATATAGATGCAGTAGAAAAAACAAACTCCTCTTCTCTATTCTTGTTAGAAAGTTTTAAAACCTGCTATTTGCAAAACCCCCAATATTGGTTAATTTTTAAAAGCCATCTCAGTCTCCAGAAGGTTCATTGCTATAAATTCAAAGCAGAAGTTACGGAAAGAAGTAAGGTTAAGAAACACCCCCTATTCTTAAGGTTGGCTATTGGCTTAGTTTAGGTGCCTCCTCACTTAGCAGGCTGACTGTCAATTCTGAATCCAGTTCTGGACGGCATTGCCCTCATACTTCAATTAGAGACAATATTTTTGCAGGATTTTATCCTCTATCAGAGACTTTGTAGATAATGTAGACCAGTGTAGGGATCCTTGCTGCCTCATAGTAAATATGACTATAAAGTCTTGATAACATTCAACAGTACACTGTATGATGTGTGTATAAATGTTTTATCAAAAACTGGATGAAACATTATTCAGTGTTGTTTCTTCATCAGGGCTTATAGGTTGGCAGTAAGTCATAACTTATGTGAGCAGAATGCAGCTGAAGTGACTATTAAGTGTTCTGAAAAACATAATTCAAATTATATGCACTCTGTGTTGTTCTTGCAAAATTTTCCAGCCTGTGACATTGGCTCTATTCACCTCCAGTTGAAAATAGATATCTCATTATTAGTACTTAAAATGGATTTCTGGATGTGACTATGTAGGTTCAGTATTCAGGAGAAAAAGAAAGGAAAACAGAAAATAGATGAAAATGCTGCACCACTGACATTAACAGGAAAATTCCTCTGTTGTTAGAAGTTTAGAAATACTTCAGGTGATGAAATTAGATGTTCTGTATCGTATTTCTGCTCTCTTAAGCCTTGAAAAATATGGATGTTACGGAACTACATATAGATGTTTGTGATACATACAGATTTTTCAAAATTAAAAATATATTTATATTCCCCATATATATTCTTTACATTTTACTTTACATAGGTTACACAGTTGTATATAGTGTATAAGGCATATGTAATACAATGGCATAATATTTTCATAAAGAACACTCTGAGCATCATGTGAACACAGGACTGAATGTTCACATTTCCTACACGGTAAGAGTGAGAAATTAATCTATAACAGCTCCTTCTGACGAACAAGTGGTAATGAAATCCTCAATTTTAGAGATTCCAGTAAGTGATGCTCTTCTATAATTTGTCGTAATTTTTTTATGAACTGTAAGCAATTATTAGTGTTACAGCCCAACAGTCATTGCTGAAAGCTCTTTCAGTAGTACCATGGCCACATATGTCAGTAGAAGTTAAGAAACACAAAGATATTTCCAACCCCTTCTGTAAGCGTATCATTTATGCCTGACTAAAGTAACATGAACTGACAAAAACTTGACGTTTGCTGGAGGTTACTTCTAGCAAAACCAAAGCATCCTGTAAACCTACAGTGGCCGTTTTAAGACAGAAGATTCTCTAATAAGGGTGGTCCATTTTATAGCATTTCCTGCATCTAGAAGAATCTATCTTTGCTCTTTCCATTTGGGAAGTTACAAAGCCAACATACAGGTGGTCAGGAAAGACTGGACTAACCTTTTCCAATTATGAACTAGCTGGGTCATTGGGAATGCCTGCTGGCATACATTATATTATGCAGGGCAACTGTTTGATGGGAATACAGCGCTGCCCAAAGTCAATTTTTAAATACATGTGGATTTGCCTGAATCCCTAAGTGTGTGACAAAACCAAACACTTTGTACCAGAACTGTGTACTATCGGATCATGAATCATTCGGCTATCTCTGGTCTAATGCTGATCTTTTGGAGTCCCTGCATATTCTCAACAGGAACTACAGAGCAGCATTTTATATTTCTTCCAACAGCCACCATGTGTTTTCAATAAGAGCAGCAGTCTGCAGGTGCAGTTATCTTTTGCAGTACATAAATTTTAAGGAGACTGAATTCTTTTTCTCCCCTAACAAAGACCTCTGAGACTTGCCACGCAGTTGAGACCTTGCCATTGAGGTGTAACCTCCGACCTCCAGAGCAACACGCAGCAGAAGAAAGCAAACTCCCTGGTCTGTACAGAACACCTGCCTCAAACATCTGCGAGCAGCAGAGTCGGCAATTTAATGAACTGGCCTGCCCACAGACCTGTGATTACAATAGCTTTGCAAAGATTCTTAAGGAGGCCAAAACTAAAAGTGCTCAGGATAGTATGATTTATAATACTAAAAAATATAATACTAAAATGTTGACCTTTTACAGACTTTTAGTATGATCAACTCATACTCCAGTTTGATGCAGCCTGTTAAAAACACCAGCCCACTTGCCCGTTGCATGCTAATGCTTTATGGGCTTAGTGGTTTTATTCTCCCTTTTACTTATGGACTTGCCCGCATTTGGAATACCCAGTGGAGGGAAACCCACTGTAAGAGCTTGGAAAGAAAACCTCTGTTTTCCTATTTCTCCATTTGTGACAGTAATATTTATACCTGCTTATACAGTGATTTGAGATCCCTGAATAAGTTTTTTTTTCTTAGAGTTTGCACAATCCAGGCCACTGTAAAGATGTCTCCTCTAAGTCCCAAAGAACCTAGACAAAGTCCCACAGATCTGTCTTGTCTCAAGCTTGCTGGGAACTCTGCTGTGAATAAAATAGTTTTTCCACCCTTGGGTTTTTTGGGGGGGGGAGGGAGTGGCTAGTTGGGG
>JANZLQ010000060.1:15296244-15310279 GCA_026212715.1 Elanus axillaris
GAATGATCTCTCCTGTCCTTATCTCGACCCACAAGCCCTTTGTTATATTTTTCTCTCCCCTGTCCAGCTGAGGAGGGTGGAGTGATAGAACGGCTTTGGTGGGCACCTGGCGTCCAGCCATGGTCAACCCACCACACTTACCCAAAGTCTGGGTTTTGTCTCACACCTCACTAGTTGGAGCACTAGTTGGAGCAGTCCTATCTAGGGCAGGAAACAAACCAACAGTTAAGCAATGTGGCTGGTCAGGCATCTAGTACTGAAGCTCACTACCTAGACCCCTGTCATGCAGACTCACGGAGGCAGCACACATGCCTTTAATTACACAAGGCAACTGAGTATATCCTGCCTGAGAATTTATGATGCTTTTCCTAACTCCACTTTACTTACCACAGGATGGTTGAGGTTGGAAGGGACCTCTGGAGGTCATCTGGTCCAAGCCCCCTGCTGAAGTAGGACCATCTAGAGCCAGTTGCCCAGACCATGTCCAGACAGCTTTTAAATATCTCCAAGGATGGGGACTCCACAATCTCCTTGAGCAACCCCTGCCAGGGCTCAGTCACCCTCACAGTCAAAAAGTGTTTCCCGATGTTCAGAGGGAACCTCCTGTGTTTCAGCTTGTGCCCATGGCCTCTGGGCCTGTCCCTGGGCCCCACTGAGAACAGCCTGGCTCTGTCTTCTTTACACCCACCCTGCAGGTATTTGAATGCATTTGTACCTACTGTGGCTTTGGGCTAAGGAGGGAGAAGCAGAGGCAGTGATCTCTTCTGTGATAATTAAAGACACAGCATGAGGTTCAGGACAGAACAGCTGATTTGTTGTTGTAACTCCAGAAGTAACTTAAACTCTGGTATTTCCTAATTTTCAAGTTCTCAACTTTTCAGCTTAAATATAGTTTAGTAAGTCTAGGGGACATAATGGAGTACACATTTCCCTCCAGTTATAGTACAGAATAAAATTCAACCAGTATCTCAGTTTTTGCACTCATTTTATGCTGTACTATAACTGGAGGGAAATGTGTATACCATTACATCCCCCAGACTTACTAAACTATATGTTTGACTAATTATATCTTTACTTTAAAGAGGACTTTTTTTAATATATATTACCATTTGAAAATCTTGTGTCAGCCAAATTCTCTTCTCAAAAGTGTGTGTGAAAACATAAGCAACAATAAATTTGATCTAGTCTCACCTGAAAAATCAGCTTTGGTATCATGTTTAAGCTACAAACTGAAAAGTAATACATTCTTCACTTTCCAATTTACCTAATTCCTATTTTACTTGAAAAGAAAAATAGAAGATAAAAATCAGTGGCACAAATATTTATTATTTCTATTATTTCATTATTCTGCATATACATACACACCCTTATGATATGCTTGCATACACATATATACATGTGCTGTTTCTAGACACAGTGAGGTTTTATTGATAAGCAAAAGTTATCAGGGAGAATCTCTGACCTGGGTCAAGCTGATGAGGCAAAATTGATAGGTCGTGAAGGTCAAGACCTCTTTCAATTAACCCCACACCATGTGAATGGCATTAGGTAATTACTGTTTTAGATGTGCCAGGGTGGATTAATTGTGTGTCTATTAGCATTTAGACATTGATGTAGTTATGAGTGAAACTTACAGTATACTACTACAGTCTATTACCTGTAAGATGGTAAATACTGATACTTAAAAATACTTTTAACTACATAAATTTCAGTTTCAAAGCAATAAATTAGCATGATGGCCAAAATACTGTCATTAGACAGACTAACCTCCTTTCAAGGTTAGGGAATGAGGGGTAAGCATGCTACCATTGCATTAAAGGAGTAGCTATAGGCCCTTATCCAAAAAGCACTGAAGTCAATGAATGACAAGAATGCTAACTGATGACAAAAATATGGGTAGTCTTTAAAATCATTAAGAGACAATAAACTTTAAAGAAATGCGTATTGATGTATGACTTACAAATTCATTCAATCTAGCATCATAACTAGCTTTTTATGGCTAATCTGTCTACCTTTCTAACATTCATCAGCGTCTCAATTTTACTTAAGAGACTATATGTATGTTCATAATTACAACATTTATAAATATTTCTGAGCAAGCAGACCACAAAGGTTTCTTCACTGAATTAGGGCTCAGAAGATTGTTTTACTCCTTTCCCTACCACTACCCATCGGTTAAGAAATTTTCATTTCCCTCCTACATTAAAAGTGGGAAAAAACAGGAGACGTGATCTGGAAAAGTGGGAACATTTTGAAAGATTTGCCTCGATTAATCTTGTTCCACCTAGGGTGACAAATGGCCTTAGACTGTTAAATTGGCTCTAAATACCATAGAGCACTATTGGACTTTGGGCGCACTGCAGCTGGGTACACACAGGAGTGCAGCTGCTGGGCATTCAGGGCCACAACTTTTAATTTTGACCTGGCTTGATCAGAAAATCGCACCTCTATTAACAGCTACAGTTTAGGCCACAAGGATATTTGTGTTATCCTGGCTTCTGTATTAAGTTATGAAATCTCAAAGCTACATAATCACTTCTACAAAACTCATCAGTCTGTACGTTTAGGTGCACAGATTGCGGCAAGCAGATCACCTCTGTTTGCTGGCTTTCTCCCTCTGTCAAGCCATTATGAGCCTTGAACAGCAGTCTGCAGTCTCTGCCGCTGTCCCTGCCACCGCTCAGGATCACGGCAACCTGGAGAGCATCTTTCCCAGGGAGTAGGTTCCTGGTCCAGGACCTGTCTGTTGGAAGCAAGAGCAGCTGTGCTGTGAGACACCAGTTAGAAATACGCTTCCTTCTTTCACAGGGGAAGATTCATGAAGAAGACCCCGGGTTACAAGCAAAAGTACTCTACGGATGGTTGTGTGCTTCAGTAACAGTGAATGACTTATGGCCTAAGGGCTGGAAAATGAAAAGTGACCAGAGGAAGTTCAGAGCAGCTGAATAGATAGGGCCTCTTGTGCAAGAGAAGACCGGTTGTGTGTAGGTACCTGGAAGAAATCTGAAATCCAGAGCTCTGTAAAGCTTTGGAGCAGTTCTGTCCCTCTAGGTAGCACAGGGCACTGGTCACAGTAAGGGCTCACAAGATAACCGACTGCTTCTTTGAAGAAGAGCATCTAGGTCATCAGTTTACTGAAGTGACCCAGGACATTAGCATCCCTTGACAGCTGTGGCCACGAGAAAGAGTATAACACTGTTTGTAAGAGGGAGAGACTATACTTCAACTAGAGCAGGCTTTAGGCTTTGGATTTTTATAATACAACCAATTAGACTGAAAGAGTCACTTTTTCAGAGCACAACAAGAAACTTGTGCTTGGCTTAGCTCTCATTCAGTTTCTCATCTATATGCAAACATCTAGCACACAAACAAAACTAAAGCAGAACCATGAGGAAGTCTCACAAAACACCTCCATATCCACCCCACTGATTTTTCGTGGAAGCTTGCAAGCCACTCTCAATAGAAATGTGGGGAAATATATTTTGCCTAAAAGGACACCTTTGCCAACATTTCTTCACCTGAAAATACCAGCTGAACTAAACTAAAATCTTTGCATTAAAAGCTTTGAATTTCTATACATCTAGGATGAAAAAGCTTATCAAAACCAGGAGGCAATTGCCAGTAAGTGGAGGAGCAACACAAAGGACTCTCACAGAGCAGACTTGCAGGTCGGTCTCCACCATTGCAAGGAGATACTTGAACATAAAATTTTACTTTTTATGGGCTGGATGTTTGCTTTTCCATGGCCAGGTTTATTCTCATGTAGAATACAGTATGGAGGTTCTCTGAACAGACATTGTGCTCGCTGTGAGATCTTCTAGTTTGGGCTGCACTTTACTAGCTCCACTGAAGTAAAAAATAATCACCCTCCCAAAATATGGGGAGACAGACAAAGTGGCTTAAAACAGTCTTTGCCAATGTTTTATTGCAAAGACTAATGCAGGAGGATTATTGACCTCTTTTGACCTTTTGACCTTGGTTAACTACATCTTTAAAAAATACCATTTGCTCCATGCATTTTTTGCCATGAATGGGAGTAATTTTTTAACCTTGTGGTATTTGTTAGGCATAGTTCAGTCAGGAGGAGGGAGAAAATATGTTTTAAACATAGCTGGTGGCATTATGAATTCTGAGCTTTATCATTGTAAAAGATGTTTACAGATAGTCTTTTTTTATTTGCATTATGAAAAAAAATTATTATTCTTCCCATCAGCTTGAGAAAAGAATAAAAGATTGTTATTTCTCTCTTGAAATCCTCACAAGTTACACACGAATTCCAACGGGAGTTACCATTAAAGTATATGAGCAGTCTGCCTATATTTTTTGTTAATCATTTAAAATGAAAACAGTACATAAGCCATTATAAGTTGCAGAACTTTAGAAACACAATCTCTTCATTTGATGTCCCAGCTTCTTGTTGTAGGTGTTGGCTTTAGTGACAGAAAACACAAACTTGATGACAGAATGAAAAGCTGAAAGCACCTAATTAATTATCATAATTAAAAAGATTCATAATTCTCTTTGCACATAGTGTGTGTACTTACATTTTAACTGAGACAGAATCAGCACTTCCATGTGCTTTTAAACATCAGAATTATTTTCAAAAGATATAGCGATTTCCGTTTCAAAGCTTTTCCTTTTCTTTTTCTGCTAGGAGCGTGTCACAAGGAAATACTTCTCCCTGTGCAGTTCTTTACACAAACACTGACTTGATGTATCAACATTCAATCAGTTATTTTTGCCCTCTTTTCAAAGCCAGAGAAACAGTACTGCACTGCTTCAGTTGTGCTGGTCCTCAAAAGAATTCATTTTTATAATATCACAGTATAAAATTCCGTTCATCTTGATGTTAATTTTTGTACGTAAATATGTTGCCTTTACAGTCCCAGAGCTAGAATTTCATGAAACGCAGAAGTGACAGTATATGGACCATGCTAGTAGGAACATCTCCTTTTCAGTCCCATTGATTCACTGAGCCCTGACTTCATGAACTATAAGGGGCAGTAAGTCTACCAGCTACTAGGTTAATTACAAAAGGCATTAAGGACATAGTTCCAACGCTGCTTTTTTCTAAGAGTAGTACCAACACAAGCCTCAGCTGCACTTGTGAATTTCAAAGATGTCAGAAACCACGTATTTCCTGCTCTCATTACAGTGCTGATAACATCAGAGCTACCAGGCTCTGTGAAGAGTAATATACTTAATAGTTAAAGTTTTCTCATCTGTAGCAAATGATGTGCATGGCACTAATAAAGTTTACTGTTTTACAAATGTGTAATAAAATTCCATCACATATTTCAGTGTGAAAAAGACAGAGTCTCAGGTGTTTCTGAGATTTTTTGTCAATCTACCCACTTCTGGATGAAAAGTAAATGCTAATTACTCCCAAATGGCACTTGTGAGCTAAATAGCTATTTAACTGGGGGAAAGAGGTGAAGAAAGGGTAATGCTCCTGCCTCTGCATGTTTTCCAGGCCAAAAAAATAGTAAAAATGTCTTTCAGATGTAAAGCAAAATAGAAGATACTGTACGGTGTAACATCTCATGGACCAAAACATTCTTCAGATCAAATATTTATCTACCTGATAAGAAGGAGCTGATTTTGGAAAAGTATTCAGCTCTTCTCTAGACCAAGCTGTTTGCTGTATCTTGAATTAATATTAATTAAATCACTCGGTATCTCCTTAATCTTGGTTGCTTTCCCATAAAGGAAATAAATCATAGTTTTCCATTAACTATAATGTAATATGATTTGGCTAATGTTAATGAATTGTTCTATAATGCGATCAATCCATTTTTTCCACAAGTATTCCAAAGCACTGTATGTCCAGTCCTTGGATTAGTATATAAATATGTAGGAAAAAAAGGGGGAGAAGGTTGGCTTTTGAGAAACTAAACTGATCAAAGTCATTTCTTGTAAAGTTAAATTGATTTTTCCATGCTAGACCAAAAAAACCTTAACCACCACCCTCCAACGTGGACATTTAATGCTGTTTAGCTTTTTTACTGAAACACCAACAATCAAGGGATGCCACCTTAGTCATTACAAAGTACAGTGCAGCAATTGCTCTGTGCTAATTAATGCAACATATTAATATGCTGCTGTTTGAATCCAGAGGTCATGACTTGTAGTGAAGTTCTGGTGGATCTCTTCACTACCAATGCCTTTCTCTTGATAGAAGTACATAGAAATAGAAATTTACAGGAAATTTTTTAAGTTGTATTAATAACACACAAACTCTGATGCTGAGTGTATCACATAGATCTCATAATAAGATATGAGTAAATTTTCTGGTTTTATTATTATTAAATGATTTTTTTTTGTGTGTTTTGGTGCACAATCCCATTGTGTTACTTTAATACTCTAAAGTTGGATACTTCGTTTTCCTACTATAAAGCACAACAGACACACTCCTCAGAAGAACACTGAAGCATCAGCAATATGCTTGCTTATTTGTTTCTAAAGTGACCCTGGAGTTAAAAGACCTTTTGTGGGCTTTTCAAAGTTCCTTAATATTTTCTATCATCTGATGGAACCACACTTGGTAATGTGGTCCTTGTAGTGCAGGGACTACTTCATGAATGCCAGAAAGGTTTAGCTTTCACTTCAGGTATGGAATCAAATCTCCATAAAAATCTTCTGCTAAACTCCTCATCTATTAGTTGAGTCTTCATGCTCTTCATATTTGGCCATCCACCTTTAGTGTGATAAAATTTTCATTTGTCTCAGTCAGAAACTTAGTATGTTTTCCCTAGGTATTTAAGTCAAAAAGTTAGAAGAATAAAGGTGAGGCTTTATTTTTAGAATCATGTAATTTATCTTATCACTTCTTCTCTTTTTCATTTCTTTTTCTGAATATATTAGCTAGCACAGAAATACCAACATTTTATTAGAACTCTCAAGCTCCTTCAATGCCATTCAGAGCATTAAATCCTAGCCCCTGTTTGGGCCTATTTAACCACTTTATGAAGTGGAACTAGAAAACTTTGTTAGCCTCTTAGCCAAGTATGCAAAACACGAGTGTTAGCTGGTCCTCCCAGTGTAGAGGACCCTTTATGAATAACCTGGGAAATATTCAGAAAGAAAGTGTGCCTCGCTCCCAAATAACTCCAAAAATCTTCCCTTGCATCATAAAATCCCTGGATTCCACTGCAGGTTGATGCAATTTAGAGGCTGCTTCAAGGATTCAGGGTAGAACCATGACTGATTACTGCTTGCTTGTTTTATTTTCCTTTTGTCCCTCTCTTGGGCTATGCAAAACAACAAATTATAACAGAAACTGGATTAAACTGCTCTGGAAATTATCCAGATCACCAAGTGTAACAGCTCTGAAGTACCATCATATTGTTAATGCCCAGAAATAGTTGTTAGATATTTATTCTGAAGTAGTAGCAGCAATTTTCATAAATGTTTCATTTTATGTTTAATATATTCATCCTTTACGGAATGAATGTCACTGCTTATCCTTTGGTAGTATCCTGTAAAAGAGGTTATAAAGTATAGTAATAACATTTAGGCATGCTTAACTAATTATGCTATAGGAACATACTGAAATGCTTTTATACTCAATACTATGTTTGTCATTCTAGAATGCTTTTTTACTGTTAAAATACTGTTTTGTAAGCGGTGGTAGTGATACTGCTCAAAGATAGCATCTGCAGTTCTGAAAATATCTGTGTCAGGTTTTGCAACCAACTGAATACCATTTTTGTAATAGCAAGACTGAGTTCCAGCCTCTTTAGTTTGACCTAATCAACGAGCACACCTTGAGCATTTAACACATACCTTTTGCTTAGCTTTTGCTGAATATACACTTAACAATACATCTTTAACTTGACGGGGATGTTTCTCACCTTTACAGTAAATTTGCCTACTGAAGGCAAGTTTCCTATTGGTTGTGAGGAACACAGCATTTACATTCAGTGATCTGTATTTTTAAGTTAATGCAGTCTTTAGTCCACCAAAATCATTCAGCATGCACCCTTAGAAAGATGTAAGGGGGGGTAGTCTCATGTGCCTTGAAGCTTAATTCAGATAGGAGTAGTTCAAAGCACTTACATCAAAGCCCTAATTTTTTTGCCATTAAAGACTGTGGAGGTGAGTTTGGCAGGCGCCAAGTCTTGCATTAAAAGCCAGAGGCAAATGTATATATCTCTAGGCCTGTTCTGTTCATGTTTTCCTTAATTGCAAAGAATGTATTGCTTTAGGCTTACTTTATACTATAGATAACAGAATCACTTCAGCAGAAGTAAGAATTCTTTAAATTACCCACAGAATTAGATACAGACACTGAAGAATTTTGTGGTCCCTATCTTGTGATGAAAAAATACTTGAGATTTCTCTTTAAGTTTTACAAGAAAAGCCATGCCCTCACCAGTAGAAGACAGTTTACTTATATGCTCAGCAACGCTAATGCTACTAATTCTCCAAATTGTTCTGAGACGCGTGAAAGAGTTACGGGAAACGGGAGGAGAAAACTGAGTGGGGATCAAGTGATATAAAAAGATATTTTAGTAGTTCCCTGGCTCTAGACTACAGTGACTTTGTGGTTAATTGTAAAACTTATATTCTTGAACCTGACATACCTGCAGTGACCCATGTTGCTCCCATTATCAGTAGCAGGCTGTCAGTGTCTCTGTTGGCTCCTCAGCTGTGTGTGAGAAGGGACAACAGAAACATAATTTTTGTCGGAGTTTGTTATCTGTAGGAGTTGCAGTGACAAATATAAAGGAACTAAGGAAGTAAGACAAAAGAGCGGTGAAAAGTAAACTATATGTAAGCTGCTAGTAGAACCTTCAGGGTAAAAAATAATCTTCATTCCTTCAGGAGGAAAGGAAAATCATCGATTTAGCCTTATTTTCATATGCTTCTTATACACGTTTCCCAGTCACAGCCAGAAAACATCCTAACCATAGCAGACTGTGGTTCTGGTAGGGAGGTGACAGTTAAAGACCAAGAGGGAAGGAAAAAGGAAACACTCACCAAGGTCATCTTGAGCAAAAAGTCCTTTCTTTTCGGGGTCCCAGATGGTTTTGGTTTCAGCTATGGAGACTCGTACAGCATGAAACCAAGCAGAGCCCTAGCAGAGATGGGGAAGCTCCTCACCGACCACGTCAACAGAGTTGATGTGCAATATTTGTGGGGGTGGCAGCCTCTCCAGCTGGAATAGGATCAATACGCAGTCACCTTGAAATGCCTGGAATACTAATGTGGTAATTAAGACTACTGCTAAAATTTGCAAGTCTGAGATACCTGCAGTCATCTGTGGTTGCAGAAGTTTTGCTCACTGAGTTTTCAGCGTGGTGTCTGGGTGTAACAAATCAATCAATTTAACCGTCTTAATTATATCCCTACAAAGGGTAGACACTCAGATAGATACTTTACCTCCAACTGCAATGGAAAGATCAGAGGGGAGCCAAATTCTTTGGTCTTTCCATAAGCATTAAATTATCACTGAGGTTTCTCAAATTCCAAGGCCCTGCTTGCCCCCACTAAAGATCGCTGTATTTCACACATATGAGTAAAGAACTCTTGAAGGATGAAAGCTCCGCCTGTGCTTGGGGCAAAACGGAAAAGCTTTTTCTTTTGTGATGAGAAAAAGCTTAGGCCAGAGTTTTAAGCACATAGAACCAAGCTCCCAGTATCACTGTCAACCGCAGAAGGTTACATCAGGAAAGAAGCAGCATAATGTAAACACATGCTGGGGAAGTAAGGGTTGCACTTAAGAAGTGAGGGAAGTTAATGTTTTGGGTTAATGATGATTTTTCTGGAAATTCTTGGGAGGTCTAACTGTACTCTGAGAGACATTTGGTTTCCCAGAATTGCAAAGCTTCTGAATTCTCCCTCGCACACAAAAAAACCTGTGCTACGCACTATATAGTTGTGCTAAGAAGTGAAGCTCTCTATAGGAACAGCTCACCATTTTCTCTACATTCCAGTGAAGCCAGTGCTGGAATGCCACTGAGGTCCTGGCATCTGCTTTTTCAGTAGGTGGTTGGATGGAAAAAAGCTTTTTAGGAGTTCTACCCAAAAGACAGCAGTAGCAACACAGGGATTGTGACTGAAAACATTAGACCTTTGCTTCACCCATGCGTGAGTGCATACTAATGGAGTAATATGATTATTTTTTAAAAAGAGTGCTCATTGCTTGGTTGGTTTAATAATCAAGAATTTGAAAAGCAGAGGGTTTATACAGTAGGGAGTAAATTACCTGCCTGTATGGTTTGTGTTTCTTTTTGTGCCCTCCCTTCTCAATATCCTATTTACCCACTGCAGTCTGAATCCCTCACCTTCTCAGCCCTGCTTCTGGTGCTGTTCTGCTCCCATCTTTTACCACCCTTTGTTTGTTACAAATAAGATGTGATCATAGTTACACACCTGCTGTTGTCATTTCACGATAGCATCAGAATACTACTTTCCCAGCAATGTGAGACCAACAGCAGTCAGAGCTTTTTGTTGGATTTTTCTTTTTTTTGGCACATCTTTTTAAATATTTGGCATTAAGTGAAAAGCAGTCTTTTCCTTTCACGCTAGTGCTGTTTTGAACAAGCAAGGTTTCAATTTCTTTGAAGATAAGAGAACAAAAAAAATCTATTCTTTGGACACATCTTTGCTATTTTGCTCTATAATGACAATATTGACTCTTCTCCTCATGCCATTAGATCATCTACCTTGAGGCCAGGGCAGTAAAGATGCTTAATTTGTCTCTCACCTGACCTTGACATTTCTTTTTAAATTGCACACATCATGCATTATGAGAGAAGAGTCTCTCATAGATAAAGCATATACATCATAACCACCTCCTTTCATTTCAGATTATCTAAAATGCATGTCCCTGCTCATGCTACCTTATTTTCAGTAAGTTTTTTCAGAGTCACTTCCTCTAGTTAATTCCTAAGCATTGGAAGTCAGTACTTTTTTGCTGTTAGTTTTGTTTGCTCAGCATTACCCTGACTCGTGCCTTGAACATAGCCCATCACCATCCCCTTCAAACTGCACTGTTAACAGTGCCAGCTCTCTATTTATTGCCTTTTTCCAGCCCTTTTTTCAAACAGTTGCCGTGTGTTTGCTGTTGCCATCTGCTTGCTGCACATTTACATCTCACTTAAAAACCTGTCTGTCTATGTTCACATGGGTTGCAGATGGAGAGCTCTTTTTGTTGTTCGTAAGTTAATTTACTATCAAAGAAAAAGGAAAAATTACCTGAAGTGATTACTTCCTCTCAGTCTCCATTTTGCAGGGTTGGAAATGTAAATTAGTCTTGTGTAGAAATGTAGAATCAAGTATGCTGTTGGTGCTAAACAACTTTTGCATATGTATTTATTAACCGACACAGAGAAAAATATTTAGGAGCAAGAGCTATAAAAGGTTTTCACAGTTCCTTACTTTGCTTTGAATTAGGCTTTCATGTTATCAGCTGCAGTATCTGAGTTAGAAATTAATCTGTTGCAGCTTTGGGATAAATGCATAATGCTAAGATTACATGGAATGCTATTACTATTTGCATACCCCGCAAATCAATTAAATAAATGAAGCTAATAAAACTACAAGCTAAATAAAGCATTATTATCATAGCAGATTTTAGTCATGATTATGTACACAGAACTCTGAAATAGCACTGCCTAGGCTCTCTGATTTCATCCAATTGCCTTTGAATTTACATGAGTAAAACTCAAGCTAGAAATTCATTAATTCTCTTTGCAAAGAGATTTCTATAATATCTTGGCAAATATGAGGTTTGTTTTTAATCATTTTATGAATGGAAATGAATTCTGCTGTGTATTTGGTAGATATATTAGGTGTCTTAGATTATGTGATATCTTCAATACCACACATGAAAATTATTAGATACCTCAGAATATGCGCAGTCTTCAATACTGAGAGTATTTTCTATTATTATTCACATCTTGTAATGCTACACCTGCACAACTTTTATTTGAACTCTATGCGATCATACTTTCACAACATGTGTGTTACAAATGAATATACATCTTCAAGTCCAATATTGTGTTTTTTTTCCTTAATTTGACCTTACCTGAAAAGTTTAACTTTTTTTAAGATGAAAATTCAGGTGTTACCTACTTGGGACCTACCCAGAGAACAGTCAGTTTATGTGAAGAACCTGTAACATGGAAATAATTCAGACTTCTGCAAAAACATACCCAACAAGTTAATCTTTTTGGACCATGTGTATATTGACTATGAAGAAAAATGGGAAAATTCTGAGTTATTATTTTTGTTCTAACCATCTGTCAGCAACTTTTACTTTTTTTTTTTTTTTCCTTTGACCTACTAAGTTGTCTGTGTGCTCTAATGAAACTGAGCTACCCCGGAACACTGAGAGAATTGAAATGGAAGAAGAACATGAGGCAGTCAAAGGTTCTTGTTTAATGAACCTTTATTAACCTCCTACACATTCCTTCTCATTATGTTGATTTCAGTCTTAGAAAAGATTTAAAAAATACATTCAGAGAAACTGCCTGCTGTGGAAAAGTTTGGTTTGTGAGGAATGTGATGGTATGCCAATTCTTTCAGCATGGAAAGAGAAAAACTAAGAATGCTTACCAATTAAGGCAATGTAACTCAGCAAGCCAGAGCCAACTGCAAAATAGCTCTGCTAAGACTGAAATGATATAACTGCAGTGTAACAGTGGAATCCTAGTAAGGATTTGTGAGAATCAGTTCCTATAAGACAACCTTACAATAAAATTAATTTGTGTCTGAAGACCTTCACCAAGTAACACGTGGGAGGAAGAGAACTGCCTCACTCTTTATGGTGTGACTAGATAGCATAAACCAGTAGAGACTAAATAAACAATTATTAAAGTCACTATTGAGCAAGGAGATAACACAGTCTTGCAAAAATACACTTTAATTGGTAGCACCTTAAAGTCAAAATGGCTATGTTGATTTATAGTCGCTAAGAATGTAGCCTTTTATCTTCAAAGAACTCCAGCTCAAGGAGCTTTGAATCACATAGGACTACAGTAATAACATTTCCCTCAAGACAGGTTCTCAGTATGGGGACATTGCTACAGGGTGAATTTATTGATCGCATCTTTGATGCTACTGGCCAAAATGAAACTGCACTGTATTTTCTCAGGTTGCAAGCTCAACGTTAAGGATTTCAACTGCCTTGTGGAATGAAAGGGAAACTTGTTAATTTGCTCTTGACATTGAGGGATAACTGTCATGAAAGACATTGTCCCCATTAAGTAGCTTAATATTTCTCTTGCCTTTCTTATTTCTAACAAGGGTATAAACTCTTCCCTGACCAGGTCTTGGCAGGAAGGATGTGCCCTTTTTTACCTTTAGCACTCAATCTAACTATAGTTTTACATGTCTAGTCCAGGTATACTTGTATTCCTCTTTGGTTGTACAGAAACAATCCAGTTTGTGGAAGTCTCTGATATAGAACACAGATCTATTTTAATAACATTACTGGAGGTGAAAGTGAATATTGAGGATTGTTAAAAGAAGGACTTAGTCTACACAGATTCTGAGACATTGTAGTAGCTGTGAGAAGATTAATAAACACGTCAGCATCCCAGATGTTGGACTTCCACATGGAGCAGCAGAACTGACAGAGTAGCAAATATCTGACATTATGCAAAGTTAAATTAGGGCTCAAATAAAAATTTCACAGGCTAGTCACATGTCTGTTAAAGATCTGAATAAACAATGCTGCCCTCATTTTTACTTTCTTGTTTCAAACACAATTATGCTACATAAAAAGCTAGTCAGTCCAACATCTTCCCACACACCATGTTCTCTCTGTATTGATTTTCTAGCTGTTTCCTGTTCAGGGAAAGTAGCTTAGGATTTGTCATGGTTTAAGCCCAGGCAGTAACAAAGCACCACAAAGCTGCTTGCTCACTCCTCCCGCCTCGTACCTGGTGGGATGGGGAGAAAATATAAAGAAACGCTCTTGGGTCAAGACCAGGACAGGGATGGATCAGTCACCACTTATGGGCACGGGCAAGAGACAGGCTCGACTTGGGGAAGAAACAAAACCAATTTAAGTGACTACCAATCA
>JANZLQ010000060.1:15319000-15344152 GCA_026212715.1 Elanus axillaris
CTTGTTATTGTCACTCTTGTAAAATTATAACTTCTGTTTACAAAGAAAAGCTCAAAAACATAAGTCCTGACTGGAAGAAACCAGAATGTAAATTAAAATGAAACAAACCGAAACAAAGCCACATATTTTATCTCTTTAGAGGAGCCTATGATTTTTCAAAGTTATACAACCTTGGTAATTCCAGGGATTATTTTGCCAACAACAATTAAAAGTACAGTAGAATAAAAGAATACAAACTCATCCATCCTTAGGGGTAACTCGTTGAAAAGAAGATAAATGTATTTAGCAACAAAATTTTGCCTTAGCTAAACCTCTGACTGCAGTCTTGAAATACATCCTGAAATATACTTTTGTAAACAGTGCAAGTTTACATAACATAACATAACGTAACGTAACGTAACGTAACATAACATAACATAACATAACATAACATAACATAACATAACATAACATAACATAACATAACATCAGTCTTTTTGTGACATAATGATTAGCTGCTGTGAGGACGCATCCTTCCCTTTATTTAAATTTATAACAAGAAAGCAGGTAGGGATAAGAAAATTTTAGGGAAAATCTCTGACATAAAGCCAGACGCATAAACATTTTATCGTGCAAATTGTGACCCATTATGGGAGAAAAATACCCACTCATCACTATAAAGATTTACATTTTTTTGTCATTTTTAGATCCTTTGTGGCAGAAATAGACTCATTTTGTAGAAGAGTAAATAAGAAGGGCAATCAGCTGCAATCTAGCCTTTAAAAGTTTTCTCATACTTCACTTATTGAATCACCTTGGAGGAAAGAACAAGACACTAAATATTGGAAAAAGGAAAGTTTACACAAATCTGTAAAGTACAAAGCATCTCATAATGTATGCAGTGACAAATGTGATAATATTGCTAGATCATCTCTATAAAAAGTAATAGTGATGTTATTTTTTTAAAAAAAAAAAGGAAGCAAACTAACATGTATATTATGCCCAAACAGGCAAGTCTTTTGCCTCAAAATAGTCAGTGATTAGAAGATAAAAGCTTTGTAAAGTTTACGTATAAACAAGAAGTGCAATTTTGAGACTGAGAAACATAATTGTTTAGTAACTGGAATTTTAAAAATCATCTTGCAGCTAATAATTTAATTTCCTCTTAAATGAGTGATGGAGAAGCATCACTTTCCAACACAGGCAAAATTCAAAATATCCAGTGAAAAAGAGGGGGACAGTCGTCAAGAACAAGCTAAGGCCGAACCTCTACAGAAACAAGGAAGCCCACAAAAAAAGCTTTTTAAAAGAGTGGATTTCCCATGGCAGAATTATGGCAGTTAGGGACATGGCAGAACACAGCAGAGAGGAGAGAGGCTCAGACAACAGAAGTATATCCAGGATGTGTAAAGGAAAAGTCAGGAGTGTCTGTCAAAAATCTGTTTAAAAAGTCAATAATGATGAGCAGGTTGGGTTTGTTAGTCTCAAATCTGGCACTACTACTATTAAATTTTAAATGGATTTAAGGGCAGAGGTGACTGTGATTTGTAAAGAGACTTTACAAGAGATGATCCCTGGAACCAGATGGAGCAGTTGCAGATAGTGGTCAATAACCCTGGGGACATATAAGTTGCCTTGTTTAGTGCAAAGTCCACCTTAGTGACACAGGGAAGGCGTGTGCGTTTGACAAACTCAGCTTTAATGGGATTCCAAATACTAAAATGCCTGACTAAATCACAGTCATTGAGAAGGAGATTAAAAGCAATTGGAAGAAGCTTGGCCTGAATTTGGCAATATGGCCTAAAATCAGTGTAGAACTGACTGAAACGAGACCCTATTTCATGCCTTTTGCTTACTCATTTTTGCCATTCTTGCTGCTCATATGGCAGGAAGGCTGAAGAACATGGAAAAACCAAAGTAGCAGTTAATATTAAACTGACAGTGTGGTGTGTCCTTAGAGGGCTGATGCTAGTTAATGCTCAGCTAAGCTATGTATAAAATTTTTAACACTGTTAATGTGTTAAGTGTAATGTGATGTTAATAACTAAATGCAGTATTCCAAGATGTCCAGCCTCATTGAAATGCTGCAACTAAAGGCTTCCCAACATTGCATAGGCTTTTTGTTGATTCCTGTGACACATTAGAAACATATTTCATGGACTGATGTTATAGAATTTGCAGAAATGTTCTCTCCAACAGTTTCTGACTGATTTCTTAACTTCATTTTTTTATATTTTTCTATAATTTCTAAGAATAACTAGCTGATATTTAAGAGAAAAATAGGGATTTTTGAATCATATTCATTAATATTTGTTTCACTCTTCACCTCATTAAAATCATTGTTCCCCTCTAAGTCCTTTTTTTGATGTTTTTGTTTTTCTTCTTTGATTCTTTTTCTTCAGAGGCTTATCAAATTATCCTCTTCCAAGCTATGGATCCCTTCATTTGAGGGAGAGCTAAATACTCTCCTACCATGGGAAAGTTTGTAGGATAATGATAGCCAGCCTGCCAGAGACCAGAAGAAGTCTTCTTGTTCTTTACAATGCGCCGGCTCCATGGCAGTGGGACAGCTACTGAGTTTGTTGGAGACTAACCATACCTGGAGCTGCTGAGCAGCCAAGATGCACAGCAAGGAGATGTGCGGGAGACCAGTATTCACATCTGGCCTCCTTTTATTTCTGGCACCAAACATCTGATGGGCTACACTTGCTGATCCCTATCCGCTCCTTCACAAGTCCTTAAGTATTTCCATAAGTTTTATTTTCTTCTGTGTGGCTGTGCGTTCATTTAAAGGGTGACCCTTTTTCTTGTTTCTGAGTCATCATGAACTATCTAAGGAGGAAGAGAAACATTTAGTTGATCTAGATTTCAATACTTCCACATTCAAGGTGATTGCACCATAGGCTTCACGGTGCTTGGAAATGGCTTGCTTTCAATTGTAATGGAGCAAGTCATGCATTTAGACTTCTCTTTTGAATATGCAGGGAACCTATTGATTTCAGAAGTCTAATCTTAAGAATATTTCACAGTAACTGTTGCTAAAGCCTCACTATAAGTTGCTGAAAACCAGAGCAGCTAACTGGTTCAATAGGCAAAACTGGAAACTGATGACACTGCAGAAACGTTTTGCTGCATCACAGTTTCCTCATAGTTAGGACAGCTGAGGAATTAGCACGAAGTCTCTAGACATTGCCTGTCTTCTGTTGTAGGCAAATTGCCGTTTATTTTTAATGTTTGACTCCCGCTATTCTGTGTATAGCAGGACTTCTACAGAGAGAGAAAAACTTTTGTTTGAGACCCAATACCTTGCCAGAAGGACTGAGCACGTGGGGCTCTGGTTTTCAACTGCGCCGTGTGATGAGCCTCCCAGCGGGCTCACACCCTGCCTTTAGGAGGAAGGTTCTTTTCTGTCGACTGACAGCTCCTGCTTTTGGCAGCTCAGGACCTCATTACTGTAGGTGTTCTCCTGGTGTACAAAAGCAGAGCTCACTCATCTGCAGTCACTGCTGAAACAACACAAGGGGAATCCTGCTTGTGGCTTCCTCCTTGGACGCTCCCTTCCTCTACCCAGCTCAAGAGTTCCAGCCTCTTTGCATGCAGTGCAGGATTTACCCTTTCTGGCACACAGGACCTTGATATTCTCAGCTTTTCTTACGATCCAACACAGTCCCTCTCCTTTCAGCAACAGTTTGACTGTTGAAACTCACGCAGCTGTCCCTCCAACGGCAGGTGTTGTTGGGTGACCGCCTGAGATGGGGTAGACCCATGGATGTGAGGACCGTTTGCAGGGCAAGACTTGCTTAGGGCAGGTCAGCGAGACTCTCCATGAGCACCTGGCAACCCAAGGGAGATAAAGGAAGAGAAGGGACAGCAATACATGTGCTCACGGCGGTGGTGAAACAGTGAAGGCTAACGGAGCCCAGAGGTGTGCTCCCACACAGGTCCAAATCCCACATCTCAAAGTTTTGCTCCAATACTCTCCATCTTGGAGGATCTGAGCTCCCTACACAGTGCCAGCAGTAGACAGAGACCCATGTCCGTACCTGAGCCGCGGTGGTACTTTGCATGGAGGTCAGGGACTTTCAGCTCCCCATCTGCACGTCTGGGTAAACAGCAAATCAAAGTATTTCTGTCTTCTGTGAGCCAAAGTTCAACGGGAGTAGGTCTGTGTGGATTCCAGCACGATGGTCTTCGTGCCAGTCTGCTTTGAGTCTTGGCCACCTTTCTGCCCACCCTCACCCGGTCCCCTCAGAACGGCAGCGTGGGGAAGGCGTGCGGTGCTTCCCTCCCCTTGCTGTGGACGCAGGAGCTCAGGACCAGTCTGCTTCAACAGCAGGGGTATCTCCCCCTGACCGGCACGGCTCTCCGTGCCCCGTTTGCTCCTTCTTTTGTCGAGGCTATGCTCATCAATCAGGTACACTGCTCTCTCAGCTCAGCTCAGTGGTCACCGCTCTGCTGGATCGTTCTTCCCTACTCGCCCTACAGTTCTGCAGTGGGACGAGAGGCCTTTCCACAGCATTTTCACCGAGGGCGCTCCTTTCTTCCCACTCCCAGGCAGCCGCCCCTCTCCCCTGCCATCCCCAATCCTGGGCATTCCCACATCTGCGGCACCAGCAGAGCCAGCCCGGGGCCAGGCACCCTCTGCCGCAGCCACAGCAACCCGCTCGGCTCGGCTCTCCGGAGCCCTCGGGGCTCTTCTCCGAGGCTCATACCCTCCTACGAGTAAAGCGCTACCTGACCAAGGAGGACTGATAATTTGGGTAGCTGTCATAACCCATGGCGTACAAAAGAGGCAACACAAATGGGCCATTGCCATTTTCAGTGTAATATTTCATTTTTTGCTGGATGTCAACATGGTAATCTAGCACGTGAGTCCTAACTCATTCAGCTTTGTGAGCTAAGCAACCAGTATGAATTCTCTAGAAATATGGCTGATCAACTTCTGATGGCTTGTGAGGTAACTAAAGCCTGACAAAATAAAAGTATATCGAGAAGCTGCAGGCTTCATTTTCTGCTAGTTTTGAGTTCCCAGGGCCAATGTAATAAGAAGGGTTTCACCACAAACCTACCGAGAATAAGGGAACCTATAAGCTTGTGCTCCAAAGGAATACTTTTCAATTTCTTTGTAATTTGACAGGCCCATCATGTAATTTAAATTGTTTATGCCATGTGGTTTTTCCCATACAAGTTCCTTGATAGGCAAGGTGTTGCTATTTGCCTTACTGTTGTTTCACAAGGAATTAGTAAGAGAGGATGTGGCATCCCCATCCTTGAGTACTTCCAAAACATGAAAGGGCAAGGCCCTGAGCAACCTGTCGTCTATGAACGACAGCATGCAGTAAACTATTCTAGAGATTTTGAGGTTAGCTGAGAGAGAGAACAAGTTGCCTAGACAGAGTCGGACAACAGCTACCAAAATCACTGACTACATTATTTGACTCCATTTCCCAATAACTGTATAGATAATTTTAAAAAATAGGAAGATTTTTTCAGTCAAAGGTTGAATTTCAGAGAGAGAATCCCAAACTGAACTGTTCACTCAACTGAATTACACTGCTCTGTGCAAGTTTTCTGCTGAGTAGTTCTGAGAACCTTAACAGGTAATATTAATTTAAATGAAATTTAACAAAACAAAAGGATTAATTTCTCGTTATTGGTTCCACAAATTTTGTAAAGTTAATTACAAAATAGCCTACAAAATGAATGTGGGATCATCTTAGGATTTTATTAAGGTATTGAGCATTCTCTATCAGTGATCAGGGAAAAACCATATAATTTAAGCTGTGTCAGCTTTGTGCTTTTTGATATTAATCAGGCACAGAAGTTTGTATTGTTCCTGCTACATCTCTCTCCAGACTTCTGGTATTCATCTATATCTCCTGTTTTGCAGATGAATTGGGATCAGTTTTGCTCAAAGCGATGTATTTAGCGAACCCGGACAGAATTTGTCTTAACAGCATTTATCAAGCTCCAAATATGAGGGATATCTATCACTTTAATATGTGTCTGTGCGCTTGCTACAATTTCCTGTGGCTAGCATGGATGTTGTTTACCGATAGTAAGGTTTCCTATTCTCCAAAACTATATTATGTACATAATAATTTAAGTAAGATACAGCTGCAGATATACTTTATATCTAAAACCTAATACTACTTTGTTGACAGGACCCCTTTATTGAAATCAGCTCAAAATACATGAATGTATCTATGTATCTTAATGGCTTTATTTTTTATTGGAAAGGTTTCATAAACCTAAATCTTTATAGCAATGAGCAGTGAAGAGAAACGTGTTTTGAGTGTGTCATATATAATTACGATTAATAAATGAGAGAAGTTCTCACACTGAACATACAACAAAAGTAATGAACAGTGATCCATTATAAAAGAAAAAAAATTGAAGTTCAGGCAAAAAGATGAGAGAAATTAATACAATCTTCAGGTAAATGAAAAAATACAAGGTTCATTCACTAGTGCATCATTACAGTGTTAAGCTTCTGTATACCTCTGGTAACTCAGCCATTCATGAAGCACCTTTAGCCAAATAAATGGGATCCTTTGTGATAAGAGGTATCACACTCAAAGCAAGAAAAATGCTTACGGATGTTCTTTATCTTCAGTATGATTCAACAAACACCAAGCAAACAGAAAGCTGTCCCAAACTGCTCTGAGAGAACCATTAGCATCCACCAGCTTATTTTTTTCTTATATATTCCTGTCTTATGAGTTACAGTCTAATTGATTTTGTCTTGCAGGTGTGTTCACTGAAAGTCTGAAATATTTATATTTCAAGCAAGTATTGCAGCACATCTCAGAAAAGAAATTTAAAATATTTTGAATGTTTGCAGATAACTAATAATACTGGAAATTGGATGTCTGCAGACAAACAAATACATCAGATGATTAGCTTCTCTTCATGCCACCTATGCTCTTCTGTCCCCAATCTGTCTCCTCTACCTTTCACTTTTACATAGAAATGACAGCGTGGAAATTACAGCCTATCACTTTGCATCTACTAGTAACTATGCAGTCTGAACCATTTAAATCAGGCAACATTTTCTAAATAAAATTATAAAAATATGAAAAATATGTTGGCTAATCAGCAAACCCAGAGTTACTTTTAAACATTGACAATTTTGAAGCTATCATACATAAATATTACTGGTCAGTTTGTGAAAAAGACAAGCAAGCTCTATTCGGTGCACAAATATATTTGTACACAAAGATAAAGGGATATTTGTGTGTAGTATATTTGCCTAACTCTCTTGAAAAATGACAACCCACTATTTCCAAAGGTGATCTTCCATTGACAAGACACAGACCTCCTGAATGTAGCTGATTATTAAGCAACATGAATAAATCACCAACACGGGTGAGGAACTGGGTACAGAAAGCATTCATAAATTCTTTAGTTTCTGTGCCACATGGCACTCAGTAAATGCTTAGAGCAAGGCACGTATTAAATATTCATCTGTGCTCCTGCCAGCACCTTCAGTAGAAGCAGGAAGGCTATTAAGTATAATCCAAAGGGGACCCAGCAATTCGCTTCTGCTGAACCGCATCCCCTTCCAATCCACAGGGCTCTCGCCCGTCAGCTCTATTTCAAAGCTCACGTTCTCAGTGTTGTTCCCGGCGGCTTCTTTACCCGTAGAGGTGCTGCATTGCCACCGAAGGGCTCACAGCCAGTGTTTTGGCCCAAGGCTTTCCTCAAGGAGGCTGGCATATATCCAGACAACGACAATACGACACCTGTAGTAAGAAAACAGAAGTATAGAGGGGGTTTTTTGTACTTTCATTGTATTACATTTTTTACGAAACGGAATCTTTCCAGTGCATTCTGGTTTTAGATGCACAAAAGCCAAGTTGTACAGAAGCACAAGCCACAAAACCCCAAACTGTACATCAGTACTGTTCAATATATAGCAAATTTGCTTTATTTCACGATTCATATCATCTGGTCATTGTCTCTTTAAAGTCAATGTTGAATAATACATTTGTTTTGAGTTATGGGAAGAAAAAACAAATGGCTCTGTTGAATTACAGTGTATAGAACACTTCAACTATTTATTATAACAACTTACCTATCCATGGTGATATATCATTCTTGTCTGGGTTTACTGAACCGTAATAGCAAACATCATGGAAATAGTCCAACTTGCAAAGAAATTAACTATATGGGTTTTTCTAAATATTATCTATCCATTTATGTAAAAGGAAGACCAAATCCCAGAATATAAGCAGTTACTCTAATGAGAAAGCAATACCAGGAAATTTTGGAGTTTATGTTCAAGTTAACAAAATCTGAATGTTTATTAGGTAAGTCAAGAGTAAGTCAAAGGCACATCCCTGAACTAAAGATATTGCATCTGAGAATGATAGCACATCTGTGACAATCTGAAACAGTTAAATGATTGTTCTCAGACAGATACTTATCTTATTAGAAATATAAAATTTAAATCATGGGATACTGCCCTTTAAAATGGAAAATACTCCAAATCTGGTTATACATAGATTTCACCATGAGTTTCAGTCATGAAAAATCTTGACTCACAGGATCAGGCCACTGACATAGATCCAGCAACAGTTTAATTATTTTAAGGTAGTATTACAAAGGGTGAACAAATCTTCTCTGTGAACTACCCCATTAAAACAAAGAAAGGGATGGCAAGTTCTTGAGTCTGATTTTTTACTTCAAGGATTGCTTTTGAACATAAAAGACTCAAATGATATCTAAATTTATTTTCAGATTATTTTGATCACCACTTTCTACACAAAACAAAATGCAGTAGTAAATGTAGAACAAAATGGTATGACTTGATACACAATGAAATGTAGCAAAGGTACTTGGTGTGACACTGATTTTTCTTAGATAACTCTATGTCTTCAACTTAAGAAAAACAAAACTATAAATTCTGTATGGAGGAGATAATGTAGCAAGATTTTGATGTAGGATAGTTTATTACCTAAACAGTATGTACAAATTCTAAACATGAAAATAGTGAGTAAAAGAAATCAGACTCGTATTTACATTTACATTTTTTTACAAATTGTTTTTACAAGAAGTGTATTTTTTTTCTCTAAATAACAGGACAAACACGTAAGACCAATCTTTTTGTATTACATACATAAATAAATATTGACTTTAAATGGGTGTTATAGGAAGATAATTTCTACAGCCAATTTGGGTAACAGAGAAGCAGTTCTGTTACCTCTACTACAATATAATTAAGTAAAAGGAAAAATTTTATATATAGAGCTCTGTTAATTACTTTGTAAATTGTACCTTACTAATATATTCAGTAGAGGTAATACAGTCGTTACATTTCATGCCCACAACTGAACAATGAGTTTTGGCATGCAAAACCATATATAATCATCAACATCTGCAGGTATTCATTTACATTTTTTAAATAAAAGGTTTTCTTAATTATTTAACACTACATGCAACAGCTTATTAGCATCATATTCCTGGTTACAATGCACAAGTTTGCATAACATTATTTTTAGTAATTGATGTTCACAGGTACTGATCAAAAGGGTAGGAATATACTTGGCACATAGTATAAGAAAATGAATTAATAAATAAGTCAATATCACAACTACATTTACATATACACAAGACATTTTTTTTTTTTTTATGGAGGTGTACACAGAATTTAGAACTGTCTGGGTCCCACACTCGGTTCTATAAGGCCCTGATTTAAGACAGTATTCAAGCAAATTTTGACATCGATGCTTTATTCGAGGCATTACTAAAGCTCCTTCTTAACCACAAAGGTTTACTTCCATCCCACTGACTTCTGTACAGATGGAAGTTTCCTTTTCTGCAACCTTCCTGAATCAGGGCCTGCTTATCTGAAACTCTCCCTGACTCCAGTTGGGAGCGTGGAGATGAAAGTAGTGTGGAATAAATTGACTCAGCATTAAGTTTTCTATGCAGTTCTGATAATACCCATGCTAAAATTCCCATTCACACTAGCAATGAGTAGGTATTTATTTGACTTTGTGCGTGACCATGCCAACATTAATGTCAATGTTAGCATTGCCACACCATGTCCTCAGCTCTTTCTGAAGCCACTAAGTTGAGGACTTTCAGCATTTCAGAAGTCAAACCTCTTTTTTATTGTCTACGTGCTACATTCCTAATGAATATTCAAGATGATACACACAGATGATACAGCACAAGCTCTGTCTCATTTGAATTTCTCCAGCTCTATAAACAACTCAAAAATGGCCCAAAAGATAATAGGAACAAACCATTCTCTTTTTAAATGAAAATCACCAATGAATTACAAAAAAATCCACTTCTCAAAGCAGTTAGCAAAAATGGCATTATCTTATAATTCTTTAAGAAATAAAGATAAACAAAATGCACCCTGAAGTCAACTGACAAATCCATCAGATTCGTACATAGCAAATAAACATCAGCGTAAAGGTGCAGAGTATCTAGAAACATCCCAATATCTATATTAACTCTGTATTACACAACTTCATGAGAGAAAATAAATCTTTAACTAGTAAATCAAGTAGTGAACTACAACTCTATTGCTGAATGAAATGTTTAATGTGACTTAGGCTATTAAATTAGGACAATACCCTGTACAATTTAGCAAACAAGTCTTTATGAATTAGGCACTAACAACTTCAAATCTGTACTGCTAAATTCAGAGGATAATCAGGAAATCACCCATAGTTGGGAATTTAACATCCATGCATGAACTTTGTTGACCTTGTATTTTTCATTTTTGATTTGGAGGGTGACTTGAAAGGTGAGTTGATGAGCTAATTTGCAGAAGGAAAAAAATAACTTCTATCTTAGTGGACTCTACATAATACAGTCGTTCAATACGATTCTACTTTATCAACTTATTTTTTGATTTCCGGAATCTGCTTTAAAAGGGAAAACCCCTCCATGTTCTTCAAAAGTACATTGTTACTTTTAAAAGCTGAATGCTTCAAAGAGACTGGCAGCAAACAGTAACCATCTTGATTGGTTTCAGAAGAATGAGGCTTCCCCTCAGCAACCAAGACTAAGGGTATGGTCTGAGGGCTGCTAACTTCCAGTTTATCTCCAAGCCAGATTTGGCATCATTATAATAAAGACTGACACCCATGTTCTATGCTTTACCATGTCACTATGAACACAACATAATTTCATTAACGTTAATCAAGTCACTCCAGATTTGCTCTAGCATAACTAGAATAGTCTGTGATTGAAAGGTTCGGACGGAGTTTTTCAGAGAAGCCTGAGGTAATTACTTTCCCTGATCCCACTGACTCCTGCTCTCAGCAAACACCATGGAGCTCACTTCTATCCCTACCTACACCCTGTGCAACCTAAATGTTGAAGCAGTCTGATTCAAATTGTGTTTTCTTTGTAAAGAATTGTACACATGAAACATTTCCAACCTGACAAAAGCCTCTGAGACTCTGGCCTTCTGCCAAAATTGAAAATAAACCTTTATACTACAGATTTTATGAGGAAGAGTTCATCCCCTTATTTGCTAGAGTATTTTGGAAAAGGGGAGATGACAGAAGGGTAGAGGAAGGAATTGAAAGCACCAAAGCCTTTAATATTTTTAAAACTACTGTGAAAGGCCCAAAGCGTGAAGCAGTAGAAAATGTCTGGAAAAGTTCTTGGTCACCGGGTGCACATCAAAAACGACAGCATGCTAAGTAGAAAGAGAACAGAAAAAACCAGCCCTTTAAAACCAAAGGTAGAAATGTAGGGAAACTGGAATGAGCAAGTGACCAGAAATTACCTGTTTCCTTCACCCCCTGTGGTATACAACCCACGTGAAACAAAAAGCTATAAATTTCAGTATAGGCAAACTATTTGAATATTTTGTGAATGCTCTACTATGATAAACATAACTCTGATCCTCAGTTTCAGGATGTATTTCTTTTCTTCATATTTGCTTTTCCACAAAGTAGTTTGTCATCAAGAGCAGGAAAATACATTTACCACTAATGTCTGGGCTGCTGTCACTGAATCTCTCAGGCAAATATGAAGTACAGGTGAGTCTGTCGCATCTGCTGGTAGGAAAAGCGGCCACCTTGTCCAGTTTGACTCCTGAGCGTTTGAGGTACGTTAGCCTCATATGATGGTGCAGGGAGAAATGGAAATGGTGCCAAAGCATGCAGGAGCACTTTGAACATCCTGAACATTAGAGGCTGATTATAAGTATGTGTATGGACGTTTATTGGCAGATATTTTCCACCCTCTCGATAATAAATCCAAGCATTTTCTGTTTACTATCGAGGTATGTCTCTCTGTGTGGCAAATTATTCGAGACAGTTTATATTGCACAATAAGGCAATATGAATTCCCTTATGGTTAAAACTGGGCACCCTTCTGTCTAAATTTGAAAAATGCATTCAAATAAACTATAAGCCAATGTTTTCCAGATGCCAGAATATTGTCACATAATTCTTTCTGTAAGCAGAACAGCAGAATAGAGCCAATACATCCATCCTTCTGTTCAAAAGATCCATGGGGAAAAGAAATATGCACATCAAAATACAAAGCCAAAAAGTAGCTGTATGGCTACTTGAATAATAAATGAGCCTCGGAACTTCAGTTTTTAAAATGTTAATGTTAACTATTCAGATTTTTAACTAGAAAAATGGTGTTTCTTTTCAAGATCTTATTATACCTTGAAATATAATATACCAAAAAATTGTAAGTGGGATTTTAAAAGTCATTCTTCCACAACCTGTCAATTAATTGTATTAATTGCAGTTCATTTTCAACAATTCTATTAATTGCCATTTCTTTCTTTACAACGGTACATCTACCCTGTATATTTTTTAGCTGTTAACTACATTAATAGAAGACCTATATGCTAAAACATTACCACTTCAGAACAGATGGGTGATACAAATGTATCATCCTCCTCCTCTGTGGCGATACTGCAATTATAAAAAACTGACTATTTTAGGGTTTCTGCTACCAGTATTTATTTTACTTATGTCCTTTTTTCAGACATATGGAGATCTTCTTTAATAGCAAAATACACTAGGGCTTAAACTGGTGACAGGCCGAGCTTTAAGCAAAGTAGATCATTTAAACACACTGATGAGAATATGGTCTTCAGTGTTCAAAAGTATGTATACATCACAGGACAACCTTGCAAATATTAACATTGAAGTCACTAAGAGAAAAACCGCATACACTGCACCGTTTCAATCTACTTTAAACACAGAAATACAAGAGCATTATAAGGAACACACTTCTGATTTTCTCACAGGCGTTGAGTTGGATGCGATCGTCAGTTTGTTGAACAGTGCTGGTACTGAAATGAAACTTGCTCTATGTTTCATCCTGGTCTTGGTGCAAATACAATTCTTCATGGCTAAACTACAGAGAAGTAAGTACAGATCGTACAGGATGGTAACTTCCATTGGAAAACAGGGTTAATTGCTCCTACAGATGTGCCTTTTTCCAGCCCTCATTTGGGAGCTCAGTTTTTCTCTCAGTTATTTGTATAATCACCTTAAACAGTCTAATATTTCTCTGGGGGTGGCTTGTAGTGATGTGGATGATGTTGCTTCAGATGAGGTCCTAAACAAAAAAATAGGAAAATATGCATATATCAAACCCTGAATATGTAATACCAACCTTTATCCATACTAAAAAGGCTTTGTGAGGCCTTCAGCTTATAAGTGAACTGCCTGTGCTGACAACCTGTGTGCATGGTCAGTCTGTGTGAAAGTCTCCTGTGAAAGGAGAAAAAGATTCAAGCAGATGAATCTTGGACTAGTTCATTATATTTTTTACTGGGCTTCGCAACAGTGAGCTGTACTTTTCAGAAACACATAAAATGCTGGAAATGGCCATTAAGAGGTTTGCACTGCTTTAGAAATATGATCAGGCTCTAGCTGTGCTGGGCTAAATGCACCCAGAAAAATCTAATCTTAAAAGCCAAGGAATCCCAGGCCTAGGTAGCACCTGGAGAACAGACCAACTTTGTATTCCAAGTGCTATAGGCATAAGCCAAATTGCTGTGGTGGGATGAACGGCAAATGTCAGACCACAGAAAATGACTGAGAGAAAGAATGCATTTGCTTCCATCACTGCTGACGGATAGTTATGGGGTGGGGGAGGAACCCAATATTTTCACACATCTTAAGTTTATGGCATGCTACTGGAACCAATAAAGACTAAGTCTCGAGCAAACTGTTTATATGTGGAAGATGGAAGTTTTGTAACACGTAACCACATGTCAAAATGGTGTAGTACTTACTGTGGGGTGAAAATGGAGGAAGGTCGGGTGTTCGGAACGATTTTATTGTAGCTGGCCCTTCCCCACCAGTTGTCAGCACTTGAACTTCCAAGCGGTACAGCATCGATGGCCTCAGATTGGGCACGGTAAGTACATAATGATCCTAAAAATAAATAAATTGCATTAATTCTCAGAACATCTAAAAATAAAACATGGTTTCTCTACTCACACAAATCACTGGTTTAAACAGGTTCTGATATTCTCAGCGCCCAGAAATTATTTTCTAAGAATTCTGTTAAAAGGATTTAATGTATACACCTCTTTGTTGAGAGGGTTGGTTTTGAATTGTTTGCTTGCCATTCCCTTCCAGCAGACTTTTTTACCATAACATTATGGTTTCATGTGTAAGAGGTCCAAATTGGTCCTTGGTGTTCTGGAAAATGGATGATGTGCTCATCACTAAAACAAAAGAAAAAATAACTTCCTAATCATTCTTTTTAGCAGACATGTTCATTATATAAACTTGTTTTTATTTTGAATCTGCCTGTGAATTCTACTAATTGGTAAATTAATTAATGGCAGGCCTGAGGCCCCTGCTGCAGCTACTAAAAGTAAGTGTGATTTCAGCAGATTTGTCCCAAGTACACTATAAGAATTTGTCTTCTATTCTTAATCCCTTTTCTGGCATGAGGCACTCACTTTTCGCTGTTCCATACCTTTCGTGGTCACTTACACCTCTGCAAAATAATTTCAGAGTAAGTTTATAAATACTCCCACATGGAAATACATCTGGCTAAAGACTAAAGAACATTAAGGAATCAAAAGTCCTGATTCATCCTATTCCGAGCTGAAAGGGCCCATTCCCAGGAAGCGGCCAGCAGGGCAGTGACACCGGACAGTGCAGGCACGGTGTGCTCCGGCCACCAGCCAAGCTGGGCTGGCCAAGAATTTGCAGAGCAAGTTCTTCTGGCTGGTACTGCAAATTCCTGGCCATGCAGGGAGACCTAAGCAAGCTGTGGGAATAACTGATAATTTGCTGTTACTGCCAGAGCAGACAGTAAAGGGGAAAGGAGAGACAGAAAAGGTGGGGGGAAATGTATAGTTTCACTGCCAAATTGGCACGTAGTCTGAGATGGGGCTGCTCTTAATAGACCTTGCAGAAGCTGTTCCACCTCTTATAAAATACTGAATGGGTCGGAGAGACAGGAGCACATACATCACACTCGTACACTCACTCTGCTCATTCAGGCACTCCTCTTGCAGTTGGGACCTATGCGTTTCAGCCCTGGTTGTGTAAATATTAAATTTTTATCAATCAGAGGCTACCAACAAGAATGAGTGAATGATCCTCACTGTAAAATATCTTACATTCTGGTGGTTTCTGAGAGGTGAGAGATACTGTTTCAACTCAAATCAGAGTTTTCTGCAAGGTAACCAGTTGCCATAAATAGACAGATACACATAGTGATAGGTAATTAAATAAAAGGAATCTCCAGGCTCTATGGTAGTGAAACCAAAGGAAAAAAAGATTAAAAATTAAAGCATAACAAAGGAGTGTTTTAAATAAAACTTATATATATTTCAGACCTAACTGGACCAAAAGCTTAAAAAAACACGAATAGAAATTCTGAATAAAACGTGCACCTGCTCCTAAAAAAAATGAAAACCAAAGTGGAAATCACCATCTCATGGTTTGCAACTTTGCTTATTATTGTGCTAAAGTGGCTGCTTGCAGCCGAAGTTCTGTGACTGGGTAAACCACTTCAAGGTAACCCTTGCTGAAGAGACCAAGGCTCTGGACTGTAGGTTGAGCTTTGCGTGAATCCATGCAGATCACACCGAGTCTGTACTAAGCTGTAACAAAACAACTCCGCACACTGCGTGGTAGCTTGCCCCATAGCTTTAGAGCATCTGTGGTCAATTCTGTTGCTCTCCCCCAGAACAACAGGCTTTGAAACACGGGTGCCCTGGCCCTAAGGCAGTCTGTTAGGAATTAAGACAGAACGGTGAGAACCTTGTCTTGGATTCGAGGAAAATGTGCTGAATGTGAGATGCCTCCAACAAAACATTTTACGCATTCTTTGATGAAACAAATGTGAAAAGATTTTCAGCCTGTTCCGCTCTAGACACGATTGCCTTGATCCATTTCCCTGAGTGAATGGAAAGGCTCCCAATGTTGTTAGCAGACTTTGGAGCAAGGCCAGCTGCTTATAGCCCTTTTGTTGACTATGGTGGATCTGGCAGCAGAGTCTGAATGAAGTGCTCTTCACCTGCCTCTGCCAGGGGAGGAACTGAAATAGCAAAGGCCATTTTAAAGCAAATAGGAGGAAGAATTCAAATTGTTAGTTCTCATCCTTTCAATAAACAGTGAAATCTAGTTCTCCTTTATACTGTTTGTCCATTGGACAATGATGTGTATTAGCAGAGGGCGAAGTGATTTTTATTTCTCTTAGAGCAATGAGGAAGAGAAATTCTCTTCAATCCATCTACTTGGACACCAAATAATTAGTAAAACTGTAGTAATTAACAAGTTGAACAGCCTGATCATCAAAAGAAAACAAAAACTATCTGTTGCCTTGCAGATGATCTTTTCCTCCCTTCAGGCATTTCTCAGACAATGGTTGTTAATTTGACAATTGTGTACATTAAAATGTTTGATGTGTCATCAAGAAGAGTAGCTGTGCTTTCTATCTCCAGCAAGGAGGAAAAATTAAGCAATTCCTGCTCCAACTTGCCTGCAGGGCCAGAGAACGCTACGTGTGACACCTGCATCACCACTAAACATTAAAAATAGGCCACATCCGCACATATTTATGAAGCTAGCAAAGGAAAGTAACAACCAACTTACTGCTGGCAGTATCTGCGACTGTGAAATGATGCTGTTGGGTAAGCTGTTCTGCCGGCTTTCTGTGGTTACTTCTGCCCAAGTGACTTGAAACCCTGTCATGGGCTGGTGAAGGTCTGCCTTAGATATCTTCCAGGAAAAATGACCAGTGATGTTACCTTCCTGAACAATGAAAGACGCAGATAGATTCTCGGGTTTGGCCAACACTTTGGGTAGAACCGGCACTATAAATTTGGAAAGCAAGAAGATAAGCTAAACTTTGAGAGATAATGTTCAATAACATTCATTTAATTCCACAAATCAAGGTCAGACAGAGCTCTCTTTCTGGTGTTACCCACGATCCCACCAGCTTTCTGGCACTGCATTTTCAGTGTTAACTAAATCCTATCTTTGATTATATTCCATTGGCGTTTTGGGCCAAATTCAAACTTCAGATCAAATGCTGTCAGCTGCAGGTGACAGAAAGGAAAGCCTATGACATGTAAAGATATAAGTAAGTGCCTCATTCACAGGCTGCCATCCTCCTGCTCCTCTGTATTTCAGAATACCCGAGCTCCGACTTTCAGTTTCAGCATCACAAGAAAACACCCAGGATGGCACAGAACTCCCTGATGCAGGCAAAAACCAAAATTCATGCTCTAAAACTGTCTTGCAAGTTAATAGGGGCACTCTCATTAGAGGAAACATATGCCTGGGTTGCAGTTGCCCAGGAAAGCTGTAATGCTGGAAACTGTCAGGAAGGGCAGTGAGGAAATGGCACCAAAAAATGGTGAGGTGATCCACGGAGCGTGGGAGGACCCCTGGAGACAGGAGGGACTCAAAGGGAGAAGACCACCCTCGAAGTGAAGAGAAAAGTTTCCAGACCTGGCTGTACAAAGCCATGGATAACGTGCTTCGAGCGGGCAGCTGGACTAGCTGACCCCAGAGGTCCTTCCCAACCAGTATCTCCCTAATTCTGCAATTTCCATAACCCTCCAGCTATACCTACCATTGTGGCAACGCTGTAAAAGGTATGAGTGCCTTTGTTATTTGAGAGCAGAATTAACCTAAACAAAATCAACCTGAAAAAGCAGCTTGCATCCCTAGCAAAACATTCAAAAGATGGGTCATGCCAGTATAACTACGTTTACTGTTTTCCATCATTATAATAAATATAACTGGGAAACTGCTCCTTCTTACAAAAATAAAAACTGCGTAGTAACAAATGTCATCATGTTTATAAACAGTCCACTGAAATTATCACCTAATTGACAAAACAGTAATATACTAGCCAAAATCTATACTGATCTGTATTTTAGTTAATTTTTCACATAAGTATTAGTTATATTTTTATTTCTTCTGAATCTTTAATTTCCCATTTTAAAATTGCTTTTAAAGACTTTTTTCCTGATGATTATAAATGCATTTGAAACTATTTCACTAGTTCTCCCAATCATGCCTTACCTCCTTCAGCAGGACAATTAATGTGCTTGTGGTTTTTTTCTTTAAATGCAGAGCAAGGTGGAGTAACAAAGAAAATACTCTCAGCCTTAAAACGACCTTTAGATTTTGCAGGCAAAACAGTTACTTTATATTTGCATGAAAATGACAGGTCCTTCAGAATCATGTAGTTTTCCTACAACAAGAAAAACAGAAAGATCACATGCTGCAAATAGACCTCTAGAAAAAAAAAATTAAAATTGAAAAATAAGTTTGGCAGAAGATGAAAAATTTTCTCCAATAAAGTATTTTCCTGATATGCTTAACACATGCCAGCATGGCTTTTACTGAGAGAACAAAGCAAACATTGCCTATGTTATGATTATTTTCAGAAGTAAAATATATTAGCATGGTATTTGGATATGTCCTTCAATTCTACACAGTTCCTTCGCCACGCTGCATCAAAGCAACTGGCTTCTAACATTTAGAACAGTCTCTCTGACATGATGGTAGTGGGGGTAGCAATGTGAGGATGTAAATGCTAATCGAATTAGATAAATGTAAGAAAGCTGAGCTAAGCTGCTGTAAATGACAGGCTTCATCTACATTTAACTTTTAAAAAGTCCAGCATGGCATTATGGATCCATTTTTTTCCACTTTAGTACATTAACTACTACCTTCTTATCAGGCAGAAAAGCTCCACAGCTGAACCCCAAAGCGCAAGTCTCTGTTTAAAGACAATGACTGGAGAAGAAAACTTCACACAAAGTGTAAGTGTCCTGCCAAATTCTTACTGTTGTCTACAGCACTTTTGAAAATCACAGCCTGAAAGCTTTAGCATAAATCATATATGAGAAAACAATCTTTGGGTTTTCTTTTTCCGGGAAGTTGTCCAATAATACCTTACTGACTAAGGTCAAAGTCTTTCACTGCCCTTTAGATCTTTACTTTCCTTCAGAATCACTAGTTTCCAGTGTTCTTCTGCATAACTCCCTCTTTTTCTAATCCCAAATTGGATTAGTCTAACCTTCATCTGGAAGGTCATTTCTGACAGGACATAGGCATCAGGCTGAGAATGAACTTGACTCCCCGCCAGCAGAGTGCTCTAACAGGCCTGACGCCTCCTTCAAGTTGGGACAGGACCTTTTTTAATTTTTGCGACAGGGCCTGAACGCTCAGCACTGGAAACGTCAGGCCTTTATCTACTTTGATCGCTCATATCCAGTACCACACCTCCCATACCGTCCACCTTCTTCTGTTTGCTCGTAATTATTTTGTTCCTCAAAAGAAAGTTTCCTGAAGATCGGACCAGTTACTGTAAGATGACTGAGAAGAAATAAATGAACTAATCCCACAATGCATTTGGGCAGATGTACAAAGAGTCCTTCCTGACCTCTCATGGAAATAAACTTCTTCTTAACGTTCTCCTAGCTTCAGTGTGCATAACTTGAAATATTGGGACTGATCATAACATAATGTCACAATCATTTTTTTAATCCACCTCTAATATTTGCTTTGCTGACCCCAGGAAGCAGTAAATCTTACGAGCCAACCGCCTCCTGTGTGAGAAATGATGTCTTTTGATTTACTCTACTTTTACATGTCATTAACTCCACTGAAATGATCCGGTAGTATAGGTCAGGGTAAGAAGGAAAGGTGAATTGTGACTTCTTCCATTCTCCATAACCCACTAAATCAATTGTGATGCACCAATCACATTTCTATGCTGTTCAAATAATGTGTTACAGAGACAGATGACACTAGACTGCCAACAAATTGAGTACAAAGAACTGCCACTGCAGTATATATTTGGGCTGACATGTACTTACACAGAGCGTTTCTCCTTACCTGATATCTGTTTGATAGATTTAATGTCTAGTATTTTTCACCTACAGTCTTTTTCTCTTATTCTATTACCCTCCTCAGGATTGTGAAACCAACCTGCATGTCTAAAAGAAAACCTAGTTTATTAATGACTATTATTACTGTTCAGTATTTGCACTGTGCTAGAGTCCTACAGTACTAATTATAGATAAAGCTCCACGTTCTGTATGCTGTAGAAATATCTAAATACTTAGCTAAGAAGTTTGTTTGCCTGCTCTTGTTTTCTGAATAACACCACCACCACCAAAAAAAAAAAAGGATTTTAGCCTAGTGTGGATTTTAGAAAAGAATAAAACCAACACCCAAACCAGTCCAGATGCATTATTTGCTGAAGAGTAACATAAAAAAGAAACACTCTTACTTATCTGTGAAACATGGTGTAAAGCATACTGTGTTATACTACAGAACCATCCTTTCTCTTGCTGTTTAGAAGCTATTCAGAGTGAAGCAGACAGCTGAATGGAGACTTACATAAGCCAGTTCTGTTACTTTCCCAAGTCCTTTGGTATCATTGTGTGCACAGGACTCCAGGAACCAGTGGACTTGGAATTGATTCATGCTGATATCTGATGGATATAAAAAGAGAGGAAAAGACATATATTATAATTATCCTTTCACCATTGCAACTTTTCTGGCTTCTCTAGATAAAAATAGAAGTTTTAAGTATTGTAGAGTTGGTAGTTCCTCACTTGTTCCTAGGCATCCTTTAAGAGAATGCAGAAAATATTACACACGTACGTAATTTAAATTTTTTATCAGCTAATGGAGATAAATTTAAAAATAGTGAATTGGCATTTTCAGCTATGCTAGTATATACTGCTGACATTTTAAAAAAAATCAAGCATTTAAAGTGAGCATTAAAAAAAAAATCTCAGTGCTGCTACTTCTAAACATCCTGCAAATGATGGGAAAGACTGTGTCAACTGCCTGTGACTGTTTAAATCGTCAGAGCATTACAATACTGCTGCCTGCCACTGCTTGAGAAATCTGTGTCTGAAGATATGTGAAAAAGTCTGTAAATCCCTGAGCTTTCTCCTTTCAGAATATATCATAAGACCCTTTCAGCATCCGTCCAAATGAAATTCCAGTCTTGACTGTTAGGAGTAATACCGAAAGCTTGACTTTGCTCCTATTTAAATCAGTGACAAAACTTGCCGCAGTATCAATAGTATAAGCTTTCAACCAGTTTCCAGCTCTTCTAGCTTCTTGTCTAATACTGATTACATAAGGAAGCAAAATAAAGGGCAATAAAGAATTAGACAAAAGAAGAAAATCTCATCAGGTAGTGCAAATACATCCTGTCATTTTCCTGGATTTAGTTCTCCTCTATACTTATACAGGGGATGCAAAATTATGTCTGTTGTTATTAATTAGCTTGGTATGACATAGCTGCTAATGCCAAATGCCTGATTATGGGTTTCAGGGGGTAAAACAAATATCTCTGACGCCTGAAGGGCTGATCTGGCATTAGACTGCAATGAGTAATTTGGACGCAGAAGGGAAGGATTGTAAAGTAAAAAGAAAATAAGTAGTGTCTGAAACTAGCTCAAATAGTATTCTGGTAAAAAGACTGATTAGAAGCTCCCTGAAATAGATTTTTGCAGCAGCTATCTTTATAACAATGTGTATGCTACCTTGTTGTGTGATTTCTTTGGCAACCCAACATTTTTTTAAAAAAGAAATCTGTAAAGAAATAACTTGATGCCTTGTGATTGATTGCTCCCTCTCATTTAAAAATAAATAAAGAAATGGATGTGCTTTCCCTTGCCTCTTAGTTGCTGAGCTTTCCCACTTGATGTGCCTATTGGATGAAGACACAAACTCACAGTGCATTTGTAAGTAGGTTTTCATCTCTTCCATTTCACTCAATTACTGCTTATCACCTGCTTACACCCCTCTCCTGGGACAAACAAAACACCTTCTTGGGACCTGAAAATTTTGTGCAGCTCTATTAATCATGCTATATGAACGATGTATACTCTGTGCTAATTAAGCACAGTGAATCTGTTATCGATTGTATATTAACTGATAATCACAAGTTATTATTTTAAACTATCTGCATGTAAGGTGGACTGCTCTTTGTAAAGCTACAAATTGGCTGTTTTCATTTATAATAACTTTTGCTTGCGATCCATAAATAACTCACTCTCTCTTTGGTAGAGATTATCCAAGCCAATTAAGCCTTGCCGTTATCGAGCCATCAAGAACTGGGTAAGACACGTACTTCAGGTAGGTCACTGAATATCACTGCATGGTGTAACTGGGGAGAGATAAATCCCAAGCATCAAGAGCTTACAACAGCTCAGCATCCAGATATATCAGCGTAGAGGTTTACTAAGCCTCTGTTCAGAAGTGAATTAAATAGGTTGTAACGCAAGCTATTTAGTATTTCCAGCTCCTGGCACAGTACAATCGTGTTTGGATTTTATTGCAGCTCTACCTCCATTCCTTACGTGAGCTTCTGCTCTCAGGCAGTTCTTTTCTTCCTTCCTACTTCTCCTCTCCTGTATTGGCAAACCTTTAGTAACCCATTCCTAAACAGCTGTGATAATCTGATAACCTCTCTATTTGAGCTAGAAAATTGGAAAGAGGTTCAAAAAAATTGTTATTTCACTTCCTATCAACTTGGACTGTAAGTGTACGATGAAGGTTTTTAATAAATATAATCTTAGTTTTTTTTTATTTAAACAAAATGAACAAATCAATCTTGTATTTGATAGTGCTCACATCTGGTATTCTGATAACAACCTATATTGAAAAGACAGGATTTTCTTTCTTTTCAGTGAGTATGTAATTAAAGTTATTTCAAAAAGGTTTTTGCATACCCATATACAAGTACATTGAACTGCTATAAAGTGGAATGCACCATGAGAGCACCAGGTAAGTTTATCCAAAACTTGTCATTAGAACATCCTTTTTGACTTCCCTAAACTTTTCTTTTCAAAACTAAAACTTCTTCAGTTCTCATCTCCATCTTTGTGATTGCCGTTATCTAGAAGATTTGAACATATGCATGTTAATTGTTTTTTGTTAAAAAGAAGAATGTAAAAACAATTGACAACAATAAAACCAATTTTCTCCTTTTAAAAAATCTATCCTGTCAGAGTCTAAAGCCTGACTAATTTGGGTTGCAAAACTGACATATAATAGGCAAGTAGCTCCTACTTGAGACAAACTTTTTCAAAAATAGGGAAAGGTGGGACATTTTGTGATTAAATAAAGCTAGAAGCATGAAAAACTCAAAGTGCATGCACATGCACGAAATATGCATATTAAAAAAAAGACTGGTTTAGAAATTAACTTTAAATTTTTTAAAAGCAAAAGGAGACAAGACACATGAAATGATCTAAAAAGCCACATAAGAGGCTTTGAAAAAAAAGATGAAAATATGCATATGTTTTGTGTTTACAGTACATGCAAAAGAAAAGCTTCTCCCAGCCTTCCTTTCAGCAATATACTCTCCCAGAGTGACTACTACTATAATTTTATTTAGATTTTTGTTTTCAGCTGCCTGTTACAAACTCAGTGGCAGGTATTGGACAAGCGATGCAAGCTGCAGGCGACCTGAATGTCAGCCACTACCCCCAAAGCTAATGGTTCTGAGTGAAGCGCAGCTGAAGTTAATACACCATAACCCACAGCCACCTCTTTTTCTGAAAAGTCATTTGGGTAGTTAATATTAACAGAATATCCGGTATCTAACAGGACTGATTTGGCCAGTTTTATCAGAAAGCCCTTCTATCCCTTCTGGAACAGGCACACAAGACTGAAAAGTAACTCCCTTCAGTCTGGTTCCCCGGTATTTCAGCTGTCACATTTTTTGTATATAGTCAATCTCCTTCTTAATAGTTTGGACTTTTCTTGATTCTATACTTTTAATTATAAGCTTTTTTAAAGCTTTATAACTTCATTGTTCTCATGGTTAGAAAGTCAACCATTTAATACTAAAAAGACTGATGCTTGCACAAACAGCAAGCATTCATCTTTCCCAGGTCTCAAAATATTTGTGTAGAAACACTGAACTTGAAGGACATACTAAGTGCTAGCACTCATCTCAGCAGCTCTAAGCTTGTGAAATTAGTCAACATAATAATCATTTCAGTAAGAACTCCTTAAAGGACTGTTAGAGCAGACACCTTATTCAAACAATTACTTTCATTCTCAAGCCGCTTTAAAAATAAAAAAAATAAAAAAGCAAACCAGAAAAATTACTTTAAAAATCCCTGTAAAGTTACTGTCATGGACATGACCTTCAGCTGCTCAAGCTAAAGATTTCTTGATGTTTCAGACAGTTGCACAAAACTAATCCTCCCAAATAAACTAATAGCTAATGGTAATTGTTTTGGCTATAATTTTTGAAGTAAATTTTCTGAAGTATAAAATGACTTCCTAGCCTTAAGTAAACATTCCTACAGACATCACATGAGCATGTGCTTAAAATTCCACATATGCTTAGCTGTTTTACTGAACAAGGGTATGCAGCCAACTTTGTTGGACAGAACTTTTAAATCATAGATTCATTTAGGTTGGAAAAGACCTTCAGGATCATTGAGTCCAACCATCTAACTAGAAATGTATTGATCAGGGGATGCTCTAAGGCATGTTGAAAAGATGTCTGTTTTGATTCCCTCCCTCCTATGTTTCACCCAAAAAAGCCTTTAACTCCACATGTGTATCTCCACAAAGCTATTTCTCTATCAACTGTTTTTATGAAGATGTTCTTCACCAGATTTATCATCTTTCTCCCCCCTCCCCAACGTAAACCCTTCTTATTAAAACAAATAAATATATTTCAGATTTGGGG